>OMKZ01018634.1:15748-33916 GCA_900302535.1 Neoniphon sammara | reverse complement strand
CGCGAAAAAAAAAAAAAAAAAAAAAAAAAATTGCAGAGGGGCACACATGTGATCTCCTGCTTGTACATGCATGCACGCACACATGCACTGAGACACACACTGATGCTCCACTACCCCAGAGCAAGGGCAAAGAGCAACCGCCTATGGACGCTGTCAGAATAAACAAGGTTGATAGTCTGTTATCAACGTATCTGAGTGCAAAATTCAAGATTCACAGACCGAGCGTTTATATTCCTTTTCACTTATATAATGGCTGCCTAGACACTCAATGTAGCTGTAGGCATGTGCCTATAAATGGAAGAATTATGTAAGGGGAACCTCTTGTCTTAAACAGACTGTTGTGCCTTGGACTATTTCCAAAAGCTGTTTTCTTGACAGATTGGCTTTGATTTCATCACCATATCATCCAAATTCTAACACCGTTTGCACAGGCCTGAGAACAGAAAAGAACAAACAAACACCACCCCCAAATTTTTACATTTCCTCCTGTACAGCCTGGACCGGAGGAGGAAAACTGTGTCGTCTCTCACTGTACTATCTCCTCCTCACTGCAACCTTTAGCCAGCGGCTGCTTCTTTTGCCAGTATGAACTTCCGAGCCTCCATCTCGTCTCCGTTCTTAAGAGACGATTTGTCCTTGTGAAGTGACAGCATTACTGTACGATGAGTACCGATAACACCGATGAGGTCACTGCTGAGTAAGACTATTTACAGTAGGCTTCCTTGCTGAGGCTTTCAGTGAAGTTGGCATTTCCTCCCAACCATCAAAGACAAAGAGGAAGGCGAGCTTCCATCCATGTCCGATCTTCCCGTCTGAGATGGAGGCTCAGCAGGCACTGGGGGTCTGTGCTGGGCTCCCATCCAGGACAAATCACACAAGCCTTGTGCTCAGGCCACATGGAAATCTGAAGCAGAGCTGGATTCTTGCTGTGAGCTGTAAATGAGCAGCCAAACACTGGCTCCTAATTGAAGGCAGCAGTTTTCTGTGTGCACAGGCGCCCCTGCTGAGAAATTGTAGTCAAATACATTGAGATGCTAAGAGGCTACTTCCCCTTTTGCTCCCTGTCTTGCTCACAGCACTTTCTCCTTCACTTCTCCCCCCATCACTCCTTTATTGGCCTTGGCCTGCCTCTTCTTTCCTTTTTAAAACGATTATTTTTATGGCATTTCCAGTGTATTAGACAGTGTTGAGTAGACATGACAGAGAAGATTGGAGAGAGGGGATAATCTGTAACAACAGTCTTGAGCTGGATTTAAACCAACAACATTTGAGTGTGTGGTATGCGCTTTAGCCCAATGAAAGCCCAGCATAACCCATTGCATCTTTTATTTTCTACTTCACGCTTGTCCTTAATCCTGTCTCTCCCTTTCCATCTATTCCTCGCTGCTCCTCATACTCTTCCCCGGTACAAGGAGAGGAGCCGGGAAGAAAAACGAGCGCTTATGAAAATCCTAATGAAAATGCAGCGTGTCTGTAATTGAATACGAACGTCTGAGTCCTGACAAGAGGGGCTCCGGCGCAGCACGTGATAAACACTCCTCGCCTCCCTTTTCTCCAGCCTCCATCAATCAACACGCATCGCCACGACGACCAGGGCATCGGCAGTTCCAGCTCAATAAGAACCAATCAGCGAGAGAGAGGGAAGAGGAGTTGGAGGGTGGAAGAAAGAGAGAGAGAGAGGAAAAAAAGAAAGAGAGAGTCTGTTTTGCTGCCCATCATCATGGGTATCACTGTTTTGCTTAACTTTGCATATTCAAATTTAGTGAAATACACACGCCTGGAGTGCAGCTGCAGTGGATTACTTTGAAGTCAGTCGGCTGCATTTTGAGATGGCTTATGCACAGAACAGAAAATACATGGTCAACTTAAAAGGGCAGGTAGAATACACTGCAACTGCTTGGCTAATATAAACACAACAGGCTATACAGAGCAGGGGTCCCCATCATTTATACACTTCAGATCTACTTTTACATTTTTCAACATCACAAGGTCTACCAGTCCCAAATCCCAGTCTCTCTCCCACAATGAGTTGCATAAAGCTACTCACGTTTTCCATTTCAGAGAGGGGAGTGGTTGCTTTAATGGGATCTTTGGCATTGGGAAGAGGATGCTAGTTTCTCATAATCACTGCAGTGTAGCAGCAGGTGGCGAGTCTCAGGCAGGCGGATAGGTGGTCATCTGTCATGGTGGATCTGAACTTGGCCTTTATGGTTTTCACGTGGGAGAAGACAGATTCACATAGGTAGGTTGATCCAAGTAGGGCTGAGAGGCAAAAGGCACGTCTTCTTATCTTCAAAATTCACCCCTTCATGTCAGTGGATGCCCTGGATTTCATCTGAACATCATTCTGAAGGGTGAGAATTTCCTTCTCCACTGCAGTAAAGTCCAGGGGGAAGAGTGTTCCCACTTTGGAGGCAATGTCACCCATATCAAAATTTGTGCCAAACGGGAAACGCATGTATGAGGCAACTGGCTCAAGTGGTGCAAAGTCCATGAAACGTCTTCCAAACTCCAATGCAATGCTCTGAACTTGTTCAATGTAACGGGCACTGTCAAGTTGAGCTGCATCTTTGCCCTGATGCTCGAGTTCTGAATGCATGCTTTGTAAGTCACGCACATCCTGGCACTTCAGCTTATTGGTGCTTTCCAGTGAACTCAGAAATAGGATAAATCCAATTTCCTACACAGAAAAGTGCAAAGGAACGCCAATTAAGTCGGAACTCCCGACTTGTTTTTATGATTGTTTTTTGTTTGAAAATATGTTCAGTTTCAATCTGGACCAGTCTGTAGTCTTTGTAGGAGCATCTTTTAATGATTTTACAAAAGCAGAATGCAACATTTTAATTTGATGAACGTACCTAGCACTAGCTGTGGCACTAGCACTGGCTTGGACACAGGTGTACTGTCCTCAGAGACCTGCCAGAGCTTCTTGCTTGAGTCCATGTCGGTTGCAATGAAACGTGTTGAACAGAGAGGTCAGAAATTCCAAGTCAGAAGTCGGAACTTCTGACATTCAAAGGAAAGCAACATATATGTCACAGATACTGCGACAGGAATGCTAACACTGTAGCTTAGTCAGCACATCCATGGCTCAAAAAGGCTGTCTTCCACTTTGTCGATGAAATGCCGATCACAGTACTTGATTCGATTGACGTTAAATCTTAACTAGCCAACCAGTAGATGGTGGCAAGTGACAGCAAAATAACCATGCACGGACACAGTTCTGTGCCGGGGATTGTTAATGATACATATGCTCATTATCAAAAAAGGATTTTGTGCTCGGCCTGTAAGCACCCCACGATTGACTAGTAGATCACAATTGACTGGTTGGGCAGCACTGATATAGTGAAATAAACTTCCACAAACAGACTAGAAGTGTCTGGGCCCATAGCTGTACAAGAGGACACCTTATCTAATTCCCTCTTGGGGTGAACTTGAAGCTGCATTGTGCTGAGGATGGTATCAGACTGCATTTACCATCCCAACGTACACATGACACCAGGGGAGTGGCTTCAACACACAGTCCTCAGCTGACCCCATTGTGTCCCTTGTTTTGGCTCTCTGTGTGGAGAGAATAGGCCGGCCCAGCCATATGACACCGTGGCTCTCCATTTCCAAAATAACTAGCTATTACTGATTGACTAGTCCTGAGGGCTTTCTTATTCAGTTTGAACAGCAAACAGTCATGGGTTCACGAAGAAAGAATAGGCTGTTCACAAAAAATGGGCCTGCCTTTTAAGCCACCATGTCCATGTTTATTTTCTTTGTGCTGGAGTGGTAAGTCTTGTGATACAGCATTTAGACTGCCGTGACACCTAGAAATGGGACAATGAATATTCAAAATCACGATTACCAGGGCAAAAATGACCACTGTTTTCAGTATCGTCACAGTCTATTAACTTACTCACAGCACTTTAACGAAGCCCCAAATATGACCAAACGTCGGCCTTAGTCCACTTCGAAGGGTTAAAAGAAATTCTCAACTGCTGTCACTACCTTCTGCCATGGTATACTGAAAAGCAAAACAAACACACTGTATGCTGCAAATGCATGGTAGCATTAAGACGAAATGACTGGTTGCAATGTTGATCTTGGCTGACTTTACGTACCGCAGAAAAACATGATTTTTCAATAATGAGCTAATCAAACATGGTTCTTATGATAAATACATCTGAAATAGTGTAAGAAACTGTCAAATATTTTATCAGGTCAGTTTATAGTGAAATTGGTAACTGTTCCACCTCAAGTGCCACCTAAATTCTGACCTTAAACCAATACAAAATGAGTCTCTAAAAGCTGGATGGCATGGGCATGCCCTGCGTATTTACTAAGCTTTAGTTTTGCCATAGCCACATGGCTGTATAAAATACAGCTAGGCTCAATATGCTGAAAGCAACACAATCCTAAAACTAATCCAAGGTGGCATGGTGAGTGACAAAACTCTGCAACCTTCAAACATGGCAGCTGTGATCTAACCAGCGAGCAGCAGGGGTGTTGCACTGCTGAGTGAAGAGCTCCTGTCTTGGCATCCATGGTATAGATAAACAGAGAAAAAGACAGATTGAGGGAACATATAGAAGATGACAGACAAAGACGGAGAAGAACAATTGCTGGCTTTGAGCTTGAGAAAGATGCAGTAAGTGGTTGAAACAAGGGAGGGAGAGAGAGAGGCAGCTGAGCTCGGGCAGCTGGGGTGGAGCGGTGAGGGCCTCTATAGGCTCAGATGGGGCTCTCGTCCTTTGCCCTGTTGGCGGTGGCAGAGACACAGTCAGACAGGTCTATTTCAGAGGCATCCTGTCAGCTCAGTGAGAGACCCTGTCAACGCCCTCCCCACCCAAGGGTGATAGTCAGGGAATGAAACAGAGCGGCTGAAAGAGGCAGAAAGACAACAATAAATAAGAAGGTGACCAGAAAGACTAGGTCAATAAAAGGTGGAAGGATAACACAAGAAGCTACAAGGGGGAAACAAGGATATCACAACATTTTCCTCTGTAATTCGGCATGGATATACAGACCCCAAGTATCGATCTTCTCATTGGCTTTTAAGGCTAATTAAACGAAAGATCACATAATGGTTATAAAATGATGATCTTGAAAATAAATGGTCCTCAAAAAGTGCTTGACTTGAATTTGATCTGTTATACAATTCATGGCTTTCTTACTCATTGGTATAATGAACTTTATAGCCTACAGTATATTATAAGCGTTGAGGGACACTGTTTCGTCTTTGTGCCACAGTGAAGCTAAAAATGAAAAATGCATATGGGAGAATACTGTTGCACACAAGTCACAGTGCTTGATGTAACTCAAAACATTAAGAGGCACAATATTACCGCATTGTGGCCCAAGTATTGTGATGATGTTGTACTAGGCGCACTGTGGCAACTCCCATCCCTTGGGAGGAGTGAGAGAATGAGCAAGAAAGGGAGGGAGGTCAGCAGCAAATATGTGAAAAAAGTGTTTAGAGAGGTCTGAATCAAGATTAAATTAAAGCCACATAGAGAGTCAATAGATTCTGTATCTTGACAAAAATTAAGTGTGTGTTTCATCTCTGTTGGGTTAAGTTTTGTTTGTAATGCATTTTTTAATTAATGGCAAGTTCTGCCTTTGCCACTTGAGCTAAAAAAACAGTTGAGTGCTAAAAAATATATGGAGAGAAAGCAAGCACGGGGTGGTGGTGGTGGTGGTGGTGAGACACACAAGGGGCACCAGTCAGACAGGCTGAACTAAGCCCTGGTGTCCCACTATCAGGCTGGTTCAGAGCAGGGACAGAGGCAGTATTATAGCGCTGTGGGCCTGGCCAGGGCGAGGAACAATGGCCCCTGTGTGTGAGAAACTCTGGAGCATCCTAACAGCTGGGAGATAGGAGGTCTGTCTGTGGCTCCACTAACTGGCACGTTAAGGGGGCCTACACACACACAGACACACAGACACACACACACACACACACACAAAGTCTCTCTTTCCACCCCTCTGCCTTTCCCAGAATCCCCAGCCCACCTTACCCTTGCCTCCCCCTCATGCCAGGCAGCCACCCCTCATTTTCCTCTCTTCCCTTTTTATTTTCTCTTTACCCTTGCCTTCTGTTATTCTCTGTGTCCTGCTATCACCCCCTCTCCTCCTCTGTGGAGAGAGAGAGAGAGAGAGAGAGAGAGATTCTTCTTGCTAGCATGAGAAAGCCAGAGACTGGCAGAGGATCAGAGCAATGTCAACAAATAAGAGAGGTCCAAAAGCCTCTGCAGGAGGGATGCCAAAGCTCTTCTATCGCGAGGGCCTCCGAAAACACAGAGAAAAACATGAGAACAGCAAACTGTGCTGGAATGTCATCCCTTACAGCAAGGAGCTCACAAACAGCATCAGATAAAACCATAACAATATGTTCTGTTCTATTCTGGGAATAGGCACCTTCAGGTAAGGCCATTCTCTGGGTAAAACAAAGTGTCTATTATATAGATTTATCTACCAAAGAGTGGTTTACAGAGACGGACCTCTCCACCTTTTGGCTCTTCACCTGTATTTAATGTTTTCCTGTAAGCTCACCACAGCTATGTAGAGTGGAGATAACAATAGCCCAGCAGATAAAGAAAACCCACTTGCAAAGAATAAAAAGTGCACACTTGAAAGATAACGAGGCCAGCGGTTTGGAAGCACAGCAAACAGAGGTCGGCACGCTTGAGTGTGCATGTCCTTAGAGCTGAAATCGCTGCTTCTACGAATGTCACTGTAAGGAGAGACAGTGGGTTATCTCTGGAAGTCCAGCTGTTTTTAATATCTGTATGCGCATGCACGATCCCTCTAGGCTGTTATGAAACTTAGCCTATAGCTCCCACTCAGTCTGGAGCGGTCATGTGATGCTTTGGATGCCGCTGTTGCAGACTGATAAATTTAACAGCTGCAACAGGCCTCGGACGATTTTTGCCAGAGGACTCAATGCTGTTTTCACATACAGTCAGTGACCCATATGTTTTCTGCATAAACAACGTCCTCACATGACATCGATTTATTTAAGCTTAACACAAAAAGTGTACACATTCAGTACAAATTCCTCCAAAAGGCCAATCCAACATGACAGTGTTGTAAATTCCCTTCGCTTATTGTCCTGTGCAAAGCAGCCTAATTTGACTTCACCTACTGAAAGTCTTGCAATATGCATCAGCCCTTAGTCTGCAATTTTGCCTAACATTTTTAATTTGTCTTAATGAGATGATACACTCACATTCAGATGATCTGTTCAATACATGGCACAAACTGGACAGAATTATTAATCGAATGGATATTGAATCTCAGTAACAGTATATTCTATTTGAGATGTATGAGATGCTTTCATTATATCTGGGCTGACCCTTCACTGGGCCCTGTGACTGCCCCACTTTAAAGCTATTGTCCTGATATCTGGACAAATTTCTGCACTATAGTACTACAGCCTGCTGTAACACTTGTACCAAAAAAAAGGTCCAGCTGACGCTGTGTAATCCAGGTGCAGTTTATTCAACACAGACAAGCATTCGCCTTATCTGTTCGGATACATCTGGTCTAGTCACTGTTCAAATTTGCACCAAAATTTGTGAGCACGAGACCCTGTGTCAAATTTTGAGGTCTGTTTTACTGAGAATCTGTGATAATGGTATGGAGCTTGACGTTTTGACCTCACATACAGTGAAAACCTTGAGCTCTGCACTTGCAGCTCTCCCATAGTATTGATTTTGCTGTGATGCAATGCCCCATACACCTAGCATGCAGTCCCTACTACATCTATGTTCTGCTAATCTACTGTCCAAAGCTGCAGATACACGCCTTTGATTTTCTATCAATAGATCTGTTGCAGCCCTTTATCCAGTGGTGATTCATTCATCATTAACTATCGATTTAGCTGCATCTCTTCAGTAAAACCTCTGATTTTGGAGCAGTTAAGGCACATATCATAAAGTAGACTGTTTGCTTTAAAGTACACATAACAGTTGCCTGTAGTATTTCAAGCCTGTTATTGAGGACCTGCCAAGAAAGAGCCAAGTCTTAGGTGGATTTAATCGTCTAGACTGTCTGCAGGTAATGTTCAGGCAGTATGATTCAAATCCTATATACCATACAGCACATCATGTTCTCGCACTGCGTGTCTTCAAGCTGTGACCAGATAAGATTCTGGCAACAGTAATGACACACACTGATCACTGCAAGAAGACAATTCACTCAACTGCAATCCTGCCCATGCCCACTTTTCTTGCTGCACTTGAAGTACCACAAAGAAGGTTTCGGATTTCACAAAGCATGATTTTCACTGGGTTGAGGGCTACCCTCCCCCATGACTGCAAACCAAGCTGGCTGGAACACGACCCCAGCCCCTGTCCTCTCTGAAGCAAGTCAGCGCATTATTAGTGGGAAAATTAAATCACGGCATGCCAGTGCTATTGGTTGTTCGCTTACTTATATTGCACGAAGCTGATAATCCGCACACCAAGGATTGCTAAATTGCCAAAGATAGCATTTTATCGATTATAATTAGGTGTATAATTTACGAGGTATTACAAAGATTTGTTTCTCTCCAGTTTTCACATGATATTCTTCATGCTGGTTATCAATATTGCTGCTGCGGGAGCTCATGCAGATGTGAACCTTTGCAACCTAGCTTCCTTAAGGGAGGCAATTTACAAAGTTAAGACATCAAATTTCATCACGCAAAAACATTCAGTTAGTACTTCCAAAAGCACTATTTTTGACTGGTTCGAGGTTCTGACATTGTCGGCATTCATTTGTCACCTGTGTACTGGGTTAATGTAGTACAGTGATGGCTAGGCAGTGTTGAATTACCACGAACGTTACCAGTCAACTAGCTCCAGTTTGTTACTGGGTCAAAAAAATGGTGAGTTTAGAAGCTGTTACTTGCTGTTGTGAATGATGAGATGCTTTAACGCAGTGAAGTCATATTTTCCAGTTTAAAAAAAAGAAAAGAAAAGAAAGCAAAAAAATCAGCTCGTTAATGTCAGGCGTGCACAATGTTTTATTAAATTACCTGATACGTCTGCTCAGTTCCTCTTATTTTCTTTCCATTCCTACTGAGCTGCAGATCTGCATGCCACCGTGTCCAAGAATCTAAATCTCCAGCTTGGGTCCATATTAGTACTGTCACTGATACCCTCTGTTAAAATGAGTGGAGTCCTGCTGGAAGAAGCAGCAGTGGAGAGGGATCAAGGCACTCTTTTCCAAAGGGATCCGCTTGGTAGATATCAGTGATATGAGCAGTAAAACTGGTCCAATCAAGTTGATGACAGGTTTCGTGACAAAAAATATCCGCTACTTTTGCCCACATGCAAGTAAACTTATTTCTTCCACAGCGATGAACGCGAAAGCACATTTACTCGCAGGAATTTTTCCCTATTATGAACACTCGTAATGGTACGTACCACTCTATTGTTGGGGCGCGAGAAGCGTCCCGTGCAACTGCCCGAGGAGGCTGATAGAAAACGTGCATGCTCGCATGATTGGATAGTTAACTCAAACCGTCATGTTGTGCTGTCCAATCGATGGCAAAGAAACACTGGACAATTTGATTACCCCAGCCCTTACTGTACATATCAAGGCACATTTCATTACAGAATTCATCAATATTTCAACCTACAAATATTGATTTTATTCAGTGATATGTTTTGATATAGTGACAGTTAATAAAGAGGGACGTTATGTTCAGTTTTATATCTTAGTCTCCTGTGGCATTTAAACCACTTCACATTTAGTAGTTAATATTAGTCCTATTGTTTATGTAATGTCTATGACTCAAAGATTTCTTTTGATTTTTTTTTTTTTTTTACAGCGGAAGTACCGCCCTTCTGTTTCCGGTGTGTTCACAACATCCAAGATGTCTGCCGCCATAGCTTCCCTCGTTTCGTACGGTAGCGACTCGGATTCCGAAAATGAGTCTGAATCTCAAACCAGTCCAGAGAAAGTTGACCCGGACGCTACGGCCCACCTTAAACCTTTACAGTCTGGACGCACCATGTCTTTGGCTGTTCTCAATTCGGCTCCCGAGGTCGCCGTAAAGGTAGGCTAACCAGCTAGCCAATGTTAGCTTATACGCTGCATACGACGTTGAGTAGCCGCGCTAGCTAACAGTTTTACTAAAAGATGCCGCTTGATTATTGTGTAAACCATGAAGAAATACTTACGTCGTACCTTGCGTTTCCCAATTTGTTTTAATTAGCTAGCTAAGTAATTACCTAGCCTGAGGAAATGAGAGGCGGGCAGTGTGTGTACCTGCGTAGAAGCAGCTAACGTTAAACATCATCAACTTAATAAAAACACCAGGGTACCCGTTCTTTATAACGTTATGTCACATTATGCATTTTATGTTATGGAGCAAACTTCTTTCAATTAAGTTTTGCGTCAGCCTTAGATGTCAACAAAGGTACGTGCCTGGCAGAACATAACATACGATTGATTTGGCCAAGTGCTGCCTGCTTAATTATTTATTTGCGGAATTTAACAGAAGTCCCCAGTGTTTCGCCAATAACCCAACTAAGTTACCAAGCATATGCCTGTGCAAGATAGGCAAGACAGCATCAAATTGTCAGATTTTTTAATGTGAGTGTGGTATTCTCTTCTTTCGGGCAACAGAACATCTAGGGAGCATCTCGAGTCAATATGACTAGGATGTGGCGTTAGGAAACATTGGAGGTTAAATAAATGAATGGAGTATGCACCTAAAACACAAATTAAAATCCAGAGGAAAAGGTCGATTTATGTTTTAAGAGTTCTGTAAACCTAAGGTAGTTGTCGTTTGTTGATTGTATTGTTTACCTAACAGTGATAATTTTTGCTGATTATGTTTCTCATCATGGTAGGAGGCTGTTGAGACAGGCACACATCTGGACCCCTCATTGAAAGAAGTCAACTATAACCCTACATATGAAACCATGTTTGCACCAGAGGTATGTCTAACAGTCATTGGAAGAAACAACTAATACAAAAACCAGCATGTCCAGTGGAGGAGTGGAGCAACACAAAGTTCCCTATGAGAACCAACGAGTTGTCAGTATATTATTAATAATGTTATCTGTACTTGTTCCTTTTAGTTTGGGCCAGGGAATCCATATAAGACCCAGCAGATGGCTGCCCCCAGGAACATGTTATCAGGCTATGCAGAGCCTGCCCATGTCAACGACTTTATGTTCGAACAACAAAGAAGGACATTCTCCACCTTTGGTAAGCTGGTCTGTGGCATCCCTGATATGTTTGATTTTATGTGGAAAATGGGCTCTTTCCCAGCTCTCTAACTTTTTATTTGTTTGTTTCTGACTTATAAACAAACTCTTTACTCTGCTTGCAGGCTATGCTTTGGATCCATCAATTGATACAAACCAAGTATCTTCTAGTAGCTACATTGGGGCAGTGGATGAGGCTGAGAAAAATAAAGGTATTCCATCATCACCATTAATTACTAAAGTGTTCCTACATATATGACTCTATAAAGCTGCTCTTATGCTAGAATTATTGTATTATTTTATATACACAAAATGACCGGATTTGTGGTGGATCTTCCTTCTCCAGGGCTAACTGTGTTTGAGGCTGGACCTAAGAAGTCAGAGAAGAGGAAAAAGGTCAAAGGTGGAGATGCAGCAGAGATAGACAACTTCCTCGGGCCATGGGCAAAATATGCAGACGAGAAAGATGTGGCCAAACCATCAGAGGTAATGCTGTGTTCCTCATAAAGTATAAAAATTAGGGCTGTCAGTCACTGAAAAATTTTAATCGCATTAATTACATGATACGCTGATTAATTAATCAACTTCATCGCATTTAATCACATATCAAAATGTGCTTGGAAAGCCCTCAAATGAAGATATTTCAACGCAGAAACATTACATGAATAAAGCATTGAATGTTGAATTTACATGTATGCACAGCTAATGCATTGACCGGTTTGAATTGTGTGATGCATGGGATCAGGGGTTTTTGTTCAGAAACTCACTCCGGTTGTGTTAGTGACACCCTGAGTGCTCTCTTGTCATTTGGAAATTCGGAGGCTTAATTAATCTAAATTAATGCGTTAATTTGACAGCTCTAACAAAAATGTTCAGGCTGAATATTTGAGACTGCGGTTTCCTCCTAGAAGCAATAGACTTTTCTCCTCTCGTAAAGTGACAAGGCAGAAGAGCAAAGTATTGTTTACTTTTTAGTGATAAGGATTGCCCACTGACTCATGGCCAGTAAGAAAATATGTAAAAAATCTTTGTGGTCTACTAGTTTTCACCTGGTGATATGCCTGTTAAATTTGTCTCTTTGCCTGCTGTTGGTGCACTGTCATCTCCTGTTGTGCTTTTTTCTAACGAATCACATTGAAGGCTTCCCTAGAGTTAGGCAGTTAGGAGATTTGTGTGTAGTGGACATAGCAGTGGGTAAATGCATTCTTTTTCTGTTATGAAAACAACTGTTGTCTTAAGTGGAAAATGATGCATCACTCCCAGCAATGTTGTGCACTGTTTGTCAGGGATTTCTGCGTATGGTGGATCAAGCTGGCTCATTTTTATGGCAATGACAGTTACATCAACACACATCGTGTTCCCGCAGCAAGAGCCAGCAGTGTCTAGCCCGCATGTTGGCAGCGACGCCTCATCAGGTCCGATTAATGTATTGACAAGACAGATAAATGGAGACTTACCAAGCTCGTACATTTTCCCTTGCCGTTTTTGCTATTATTTCTGGTTGCGTTCACAAAGAGGTTTTTATCAGCTGGTTATGATGATGCACCCGGGAATTCAGCAGGTGCAGCAAGGACTGATTTATACTTAAGGATTTTATAGTTGTTGAAAATCATGCATTTGAAATTTATTTCTAGTCAGTCAGTTTTCTTAGTTTTTAGATGTGAAGGAAATCACAAACCTGGAATGTTCACTCACTCATTCATTCATTCACATACTCACAGTCTGCCTATCTGAACCTCTGTGAGTGAGCCTGAGATGGCTGCCTGAACCCACTTGGACCCGACTATGTCTGTCGGATCGGGTTGAGACACGACAGAAATTTCAAGTATATGGTCAGGTCAGGTGGGATTTTTATCCACAGGTTTCAGATTTTGTGTTTTTCCTGCTTTTAACAGATGCTGGATATTTGAAGTGGACCACCACGCACAGTGCTCCACATCAAAGCTTTCTCTGCTGTTTGAATTTACTTTGCTGCAAAGTGGACTGTTTGATGCCGCATGGCAGCAAACAGCAAAGAAAATTAAGTAAGCCAAGCTGAAATGATGCATGGTGGGCAAAGTTTAATTAAACTAAAATCTTGTCTTAAGGCATGGATTGATGAAAGACTTTGTTAAAGTGGCATTTAAACTTAATTTTTTTTCTGATTGAGTTTTTGGAAGGGTTTTATAGATAAAGCCTGTCATTTAGATTGTGATCACTGAAATCTGAAGGCGCTACATTAATAGGTCGTAAGACTACAGTTAGGTAAATGAGTGGCTTAACTTTAGATTTCTATAATATTAGTGTTTTATTGGGGATCTGGCCTCTGGTGGTTAAGATCAAACAAAATGTTCAAGGGCTTTGGTCAAATAGAGTTCAGTGTTTTGCTCTTGTTGACAGGTTGGGTTGGATGTGGGCAAAATTTTCTCTTATATGTTCAGGAACTGGTTTAAAATATCGGGCCCCATTCAGGCTCTGACTCGTGACAAGGCATGTCAGCATCTTCAACACGCTGAACCAGGATCCTTCAATTACCTCCTCTGCAGTATTGCTGAACTGTTCAGGGTGCTTCTGATCTATGGCAGTGTGTCCTTGTTTTCTTTACTTGCATATTCATTTTTTCTTTGTGAGATTAGGATTAGTAAAAATATACACAGGGCAAGCAGAGCTCTCACCTGCTACTCCAACCAGGCAAGTGGCAAAATGTTTATGTTGAATGCAGCTGTCTGCTCTTTCAAAGAAAATTAAGCGGATTGCACTGAATAAGCATAATTACTCAGTCTCACCCGGTTATACCTTTTGCTCCATATGGTGGATTGGATAACAACATGGCTTCATTTTGCTCTGTCCGTTTTCTCCACATTGCCACAGATGACAACTGTTTGGTAAATCTTGAACCGTGATTGATTTACAGGAGGAGCAGAAGGAGCTGGACGAGATCACAGCCAAGAGGCAAAAGAAGGGGAGGAATGAGGAAGAGGCTCCAGCAGAAGAAAAGACTATTCTCCATGGTAACCTGGCACTCTCTGCCTTAATTAGGCCTAGATATTGGAATGGATCTACAAATTTCAATCATTTTAAGATTGAGATCATTTGTGTGGTGTGTTAAATGAGAAGTGCCTTTGTTTTGTGGATTGTAAAGCAAACTGGTGTCTAGTGATAGTCTAGTGTAAGCCACTGGCCCCCCTGCTGGTGTAGGATCCAATCCCATTGGAGCCTTACGGAAAAAAAATCAGAGGGGGGTTGATTGCCCGAGTGTGTGTTTTTTAAAAGAAAAAACTAGGCAAATGGAGCGAATTTTTCATACTGTCTTTTCTGTGTGCTTCCTCTCCCAGTTAAAGACATGTACGATTACCAGGGCAGGTCTTACCTCCACGTCCCACAGGATGTGGGCATCAACCTGCGCAGTGCCGACGCCCCGGACAAGTGTTACCTGCCCAAGAAACAGCTTCACGTCTGGTCCGGACACACCAAGGTCAGTGGGAAGGCACAAAGACACTTTGTTGGTCTGTTTGTGTGTATAAATGTTCTTTTTGCTTGCCAGTTAAGATGTCTGTAGCTTTGTATCTCCCAGCTGGTAGAGTGCTTTAGGCTGGCTCTGTTTGTGATGATAAATGCAAATGTTGCAGTATTTTTAATTTGAACACGGCCCGAGAAACAGGAAAGCCGTTTCACTTATGTTTGTTTATACGTGTATGCGCACAGAGAGAAAATTCCATTATGTCGTCCTCGTAAGGGTTTCAGAGGCAGTCAGTAAAATTCTCCTGGGGACTCTTGAGTGAAACACTAACACACCCCTAGATGAGCAGCTTGTGCCCGACACATGATTATTCTGTCACATTTAGAACAGCATCTTCATAATACAAATTTAATAGCTAACGCAAGCCTCTTCAGAGTTATTCCAGGCATGATCTGATTGAAGTTTCAGATCTGCAAGTCTGCTTAAGGGAGACAGGAATCACTCAAGTCTTAAATTGGCTTCTATGCGTTTTGTGCGGCAACAGTCACTACCTTCGGTGTCTAACTTGAAATACATAGAGGGATGAAAAGACGGTAAGCGAGCTGAAGTGCTGGTGTTCAGATGATGAATGGATGAGGAGAAGACTCATACACTTTGACAAAAGTTTTCTGACTTTTTTTTTCCTCCAAGAGAGGTTGGCAACTTTAAGAAAGTCATCAGAATTGAACGGCTGTTACAGAGGCAGCATGGTACATCTCTACCTCGGTGGCATTAGTATTCATCTCCTGTCTCCACATAGATCTGCTTTATTAGCGATAGAGCTGGTCGTGTCTAATCAAAATCTAGAGCATGACCACATACATTCTGTACGGTACAGGGAGGTGATGTGCTGCATTTTAGTTGTCTGTGCCCTTGATAAAATGTTAACAAACTCCCTTAGATTTGGCTGAAGACTAGACTGCGTTGAACTATAAGTAATTTTAACTAGTTTAGATGTGCTATACATACTGTGGTCGCCAATCCAAAAATGGTCCCAGACATCAATAAAACAGTGAAAAATAACTCTAGTTGGCTGTTAGCAGGGTTCAAGCCCACACAGAGATATTGCAACAGAAAACTGTCCTCAGAGCGACATTATAGACCCAATGTAATCAAACACACTGTGGAGCCCCTTTGCAAATATAATTTGTGAAGTTTGATTGCTCTTGTATTAAATGTTTAGGTTTGCACATCTGCAATGTCAACTTGATTGGTGTGTTTTGGCCAAATTGTTAGGTATATTAAAATTCTCCAAAATAGCTGTGATCTAGGCACTTGAAATGTGCTATGTGTACATTTAATGGAAAATAGTTGTTAAGTTGACAAGAAGGTGGCGCTATGGAGCACAACCAAATAGGGTCTGATGCCCATTCCACATCCATATGTGAAGTTATTTAGGGTTTAGGAATTGTGTCCCACTTTCTTTTCGCATCTCTCTGCCAGCAACTTTGTTTGTACATCACAGTCAAACAGTTTAGGTTTTCAAGATTGTGTATCATAGCTGTAATCTAGGAAGCCCAAATATACTATTAAGAGATTCAGATGTTGTGGAGATTCCGTCAACTTTGCAAGAGAAATAGCGAAAAACTAGGTTTAAATGGTCAAGAAACAATCACAGTGGAAATGAAAAACCCATATGTTTGAGCGATGGATTTGTCTTGATCAGAAGGGGGATCTGAGGGGAAAATGTTTGATTCTATACAATACAATTCAAGAGTCAATCAAGAGTTATTTGCTAAAACATGAAGTTGCTTGTTGTAGCATCACCATCTGGCTCTTCGGCATCAGTTTTTTGCTGAGTACGTGGGAAGATTTGCATCCTACCTACCAAATTCTGTTGCCCCGGGACTCTAAATCTCTGAGTTCCAGATAATTTTAACGCAGTAAAAGAAGAAGCAAAAGAAAAATCCCTGCAAACACAATATGGCCTGGACTCATGACTTACATATATGATGATATGGTTACTTATTAATTCCTCCTCTGTTTCTTCATTTGTGCAGGGTGTCAGTGCTATTCGGCTCTTCCCTTCCTCTGGTCATCTTCTCCTCTCCTGCTCCATGGACTGTAAGATCAAGGTATGAAACACTACTGGATGCTGTTTAAAAAACCATGAAACTACCACTAAGATTTTTAAATGAATACACAGGAGTATTTTTTTCTTCTTTTGTGGTGAAGCCTTTTGATCCTTTTACCCATTGTGCACTGAGACGATTGGTGGTAGTTCACCTATGAATGTTCAGTGTTTGGAGTGTTGCTTTGTTTTTGTGATGATGCAAAGCTAGCTTATACTGTATTGTAAAACGTTAATGCATCATGGCAGACAAAAAATATACATATATATACTGGCCATTGAAGCAACATTGTAGGCTAACCTATTTTCATGTCACAAAGATGAATTGCTTATTTACCAGAAAGTTGCGTATTATTTTAATATTTGTCTGCTTTCATTTAGAAAATTTTCCTTTATTCTCTCCTTCTCTCTGAGTTCACAGTTTGTCCTATCTTCATCAGTTAAAGATGGCTTCCTCATCTTTTTTGTGTTGCTTGGGGCTTTGATGATAAAAAATCCCCTTATTTCCTTCCATCTCTATCCTTTTTTCCCTGCGCTTGACTAATCGAAGCTGTCCTGCTGTTACTGGAGCAGACCTGCTAGTTTCGTTCGAAGAGCCTTGCTGAGCCTCTTACCTGTAACTGTGTGGCACAAGTCTAACTAACACCCTGATAGTTTGCAGGACGGAGAGCCTTACAGGTTTTAATGAGGTCTGCAGCGGCTTCTGATGCAGCCTTCACCTCTTAATATGAGACGCACTTGAAGGGGCTTGGTTATCTGTTTGTTGATGGACACTGTGACTGTCTGTCAGAGGAACATAGTGGTTTTGGGCAGAATCTGTATTCACTTTTATTTTCTTGTCTTTCTCTCTCCACAGCTGTGGGAAGTGTACGGCGAGAGGAGATGTATACGGACATTTATTGGTAAGCAAGCAGAGTCCTCATCAGACATCACCAGTCCCCATTTAAAAAAAAAAATGAATGCTGACTCTGTCTGGCTCAGCACATTGAGGGATTAATGCAAATTCGCTGATAGTCCTGGTGATTAGGTGAACGAATCACTAGGAAATGGCATCGGAGTGTTGTGAAATTCAGCACTGGAGCAAAACATTTTACCAACAACAGCAGCTCATCAACAAACATGCTGACATGAAATATGGCCGAGATGTGAAATGCAGTCCGCCTGTAGGGAAATATACACAACAGTGGCAGAATGTGAGCTCAGCGCTACCGCAACGTTAATGACACGGCTGCTGACCGTTGGAGGCGAGGTGTGGGGTTTATGTTTTTGGGTGCAGGGGTAATGCATGCAGGTCGCTCTTCCCAGAGACAGCACGCTGTCAGAATGGAGATTGTTTCCCTTCAGCTGTGGTTCTGCTTGTCAGCTCCTTCACACAGCATGTATAATTCAACAGCCCAGGGGCCGAGGGGTGGGGAGGGGGGAGGTTG
>OMKZ01018634.1:0-15709 GCA_900302535.1 Neoniphon sammara | reverse complement strand
GAGGGCACGAAAGATGGAGAGGAAAGGGCGCGCAAGAAGAAAGAACAGTTTAGGAGTGCATAAACCAAACGGGAGAGAGTAAGTGAGTGACTTTGTGAGTGGGAGTAGCAGCAGAAGTGCTGATGATGATGTTAATTTATTTATTTATTTATTGGTGTGGTTTTGATGTAGATAGTTGGGTTCTGCAGTGCACATTCGGTTTTCGGTTCGTTGTTGCCTGTTTGCTCTCGGCTTCATCACCCTGCTGTCTAATATTTCGTATTTTTGCAACAGTAAAGAAAGAACTTTGAGCTCTTGTTCACTCCTATTAAGATGTTACTTTTTCTTGCCCCCTTTTCCTCTTTTCTGTTCTTTCCCTTTTGCAAAACCTTCCTTACCATCGATTACGGAGGGTTTGAGAGACATTTTGAGTCTTTAATGGGAGCTTAATATTCAATTCATTATGCTTTTGTGTGTTTTATGAAATGAACCATCCTCTGTAATGGCACAACACAGTGTTGTTGTGCTTGGAGTTTGTCAGAATCGCCGAGCAAGAAGGAACAGTTAAGAATACATTAAGTTGCAGGGCTGTGCATGGACGAGTATGCATATCATTACATGTGAATTTTCGTGTTTGGATGCAGCAGTCTGGAAGAGAGAGGGTGTATTTGATTTTGTGTGCGCCCTCTTTTCGGCTAGTGTGTGTGTGTGTGTGTGTGTGTGTGTGTGTTCGTGCTTGCATACTCACACCATCAAGGCTTACTGCAGCGGCGGCAGCGGCGTTGCCTTTGGTCTGCCAGCAAGCCGGGTTAGAGCGAGCGAGCGGGCAGGCGCTTAGCCTCAGCGGGCTCTGTTATCGCCGTGGAAACTGTGTAGCCCTGATAAAAGCCGGCTTTAACAAGGGAGGTGTCTGAGTGCACCGAGCCCAGAGGGACCTCGCATCACCTAGGCTGTTTTGAGAGAGAGCCAGAGGGATGCATAGATAGGGATTAGGGAGAGAATAAGGGAAGGTAGCGAAAGACAGAAAACACTGCCAACTGTTTCTGTATTTTTCTCTCTCTCCTCCTCTCTCTCTTCTCCAAGCTTATTTAAAGATTCCATCCCCCTCGTCTCCTTCAGCTCACTTCATCTGTCTTACTCAACAGCCCCTATTTGCCTTGACCAGATTTCATATTCCTCAAATGAATTGGGTATCAAAGGGAAGCAGTTGGGTGAGACTGGGTAACAAGACTGGGGAACATATGCGATTGAATTTTCCCCAGCCTGGATGTATGTATTTGTTTATAAAAATGTGTGTAATTTCCCTCTCCTCACTTCAGGCCACAGTAAAGCAGTGCGAGACATTTGCTTCAACAACACCGGGACCCAGTTCCTCAGCGCTGCCTACGACCGCTATCTCAAACTCTGGGACTCAGAGACAGGTAAGCTTCACCACCTAACGTCGCAGCCACTTACTCAAATAGATTTTTGGCCCATCATTTAATCAGACAAAGGCTAGACTACCTCAGTGTCTCGTCTTTGAATACCTACCGAGAGCACACAGAAGAAAGCCTTGTTTGATGCTTCTCTGGAATGCACATTGATTGACAAAGCTATTCTTACAGTGACTAAAATTTCAATTTCAATGCCATTGCAAAAGCTTGAATTCAATATTGAATTTTATAAATATTCACCGCTTTGACTAAATGTGTTATGCAAGGTAAAATAAGAGGGCATGTAAGTATATCTCAGAATATTTCAACTCACAAGGGTTATTTTCACATTTTCGATTAAAACGGGGCATTTGGCTTGGGGTGGGGGGTGTTTGACCAGAAAATAAATGGAAAGTGACCTGGTGCATTGCGCATAATCTAGCCGCCTGTGCAAAACCACAGCGTCTTAAGAAAAGGAAACAGGATCTCAGGAGCGCACACCCAAAATATGACTGTGGCAACCAGTGCAAACTTCCACAACTTAACTGAAACGTGGCAGCCAGCATCATTCGGTCCATCACGTCTTGAGCTTAATCCCATCTCACCTAAACTGGTTGACAAAACTGGTGCTCAGAGTGAAATATGGAACTACTTTGCTTACAGAGCCAACAGACACCCAGCCGATGTTTCAAAATCCCTGTGCAAAACCTGATACAGTGCTGTCCAAGTCAACTTTGCCAAAATTTTGCTCAATGTTTTTTCTTGTTTCTCTGCGGCATTGAAGTTTTAGATATGAAATTTTGTATTAGTTTTAAGGTCAGAATTTGCATATTGTTATTCTGTGACTATGCTTAAATTATACTCACTCTTTGAATCTGAGCAGGTTGTGCCGCTCAGCATGATTTCTTACGTTTTTATATAGAACATAAGGATTATAACAAGCCTGATTAACATATTAAAATCAAACTGTCCCGGTGTATGGCCATATTGCAAAGACCGATTCACCTATAACCCCTTGTGTGACCCCTTGTGTTTAAGTGTGTGTCACCATCCCCACAATATCAGGGTTGGACCTTTTAACCCATGAGGTCAGGCCACTGAACTATAAAAAGAGCGGTATGCTTTAGTCAGGAGGCACAAGAATGCAACGATGTTAGCAAAATGTTTGTTTGTTGTTTCATTAGTTAAATTTGCCATTTTGCAATGTTTAGTTTGAATCTGACGTTGCTAATTATGTTCACATAGCTTTTTGTGAATTCATTTGGCCATGATTGTATTTGTCTGCAAGCAAAGTGCTTACTTAGTGATTGAAATGATGCTTGAACACTGCCCTTAAATTATTACTGCACTCGGTGTAAAAGTTGTGTTTTAAATAGCTTGTTTCCCTGCCATAAATGATAGCTGTGATACAATCAAGGTATCGAGGTCAAATTATTGTTGACATTGTTTTTGGCCATGTCACCCAGTTCTTCTCTTACCACTGCAGTGTGCACTGCCAGCAGAGGGCGGAAGAGAGTGTAATCACCCACTTGTTGCTTGCAGGACCCTTTGAAACATTAACTTAGCACTTGCTTTGATAGAGTTGATCCATGAAAAGAGCTGGAGGCGGTCCCTTACTCACCTCATCAGTCATTGTGACAGCTAAGTTTGGTTTAAACTGGTTAGAGTCTCAGTTTTTTTTCTCCTGCATTTGTGCACAGCAGTGATGCTTGAGACAACTTTAGCATTGATTCCAATTCTGTCCCAGTATGATTCAAGTGTTGGATATAGCGCTAAGAGCATTAATGTTGTATTTACAAAACTATTCATTATAAACCAAACAGCTGCAATTCTTGGTGTTAGGGAAGTTCAGTTATTTTCAGTTTCCCCTTTTCTCTATCGGTGGTGTTAATATCATTCCTGTGGTGATTCACCCCTGCAGAATGAGTACAGAGGAAACACTGTGTTTGTTTACTGTGTCATATCTGAGCTGCAGGTGTCTGCGGGGACAGAGCGGGCAGCATTACAAGTTGCAGAATACGACCTTAACTTTTATAACAACTTGAGCGCGCTTCTCTGAAAAGCCGCTTCGGATTGTTCTGGAGCTCTGACTTTAAATTTGCTTCGCTCCACAGGCCAGTGCATCTCCCGCTTCACCAACAGGAAGGTCCCATACTGCGTCAAGTTCAACCCAGATGATGACAAACAGAACCTCTTCGTGGCCGGCATGTCAGATAAGAAGATTGTTCAGGTAAAGTCGCCGCATAGCGAGCTGCTCCCGGCATCGAATTGAAGCCCTTTCATCACCCCGCCTCAGTTTCTCAGTCAACCAGGCAGATGCACACATGTATTTTTTACATATAAACACACACAGCCCTATGCCCACAGGAGCGTGAAATACATTGTCTCATCTTAACACCTAGTGTGTGTGTATGTAGCTGTATGTGCATGACCAGAGGCTTAGTGGGTGACAGGATGAGCACAAGTCATTAATCACAGGCAGCGTTATGGTGCAGCAGAGGTAGAGGGAAGAGAAAGATCTATGATGAAAGTGGCAAATCCATAGCTTACTTGTAACGCTGTTAGATAAACTGTTTTTAGAACAAGAAATCCCGATCCACTACAAATGAAGATTGTTGATTTCTGGGCCAGGAGGATAATTAGAGAACAAATAAAAACTGTATCTGAGTTTGGGCTGCAGACTTAATTGTGTATAGCTGCAAACAATGATTTTAGTGTCCAGGATTAATAACGTCCAGGATTTGGGCATAGAGAAACATTAAATTTTGGTTAATTTCATTTCAATTTTCTGCTGTAGGTCACATAGTTAAGATTTTAAAGTAATAATCCTTTTACAGGGACCTCAAATCCCACTACCATCTGGGACTTGAGCTCAGTGTAAACGGGTTAAACGGCGTTTCAGTCCCTGTTCTGAACCCCGCAACAGTCCTGAGTAATTATCGGTTTCAACTTCAGTTCCAATCAGCAGAAGTGTAAACGGGTCACCTGTATTATGCCACCTAAGGCATAATACTGGATATGCTCTATATTTTTGGTAGGCAATTCTAACCTCAGTCTAAGTGTAACCTATGTAATATGATAAATTACCAATAAATCCTATGTTGGATTAGACTCTGAGATATGTTCGTAGTGTAGCCGTGCTCCACCACATCAATCTCTCATTATGTTACACAGAGAATATCCTGGCGGTCTCTCTCATTTCACAGAGAAAACACTGCGTTTCAGTCATGTCAGAAGATTGTGACACCAATTTACCTGTAGGTGAAATATAAGGTCATAGAACCCCACTAATGTAAACATGTCACCTGCTTTTTAGGGGGTAGTCCCATGTAAAAAATATATGCATACCTGTGTTAAACTGGCTTCCGTGGGGTAAAACTGGTATAAATTGGTGTCAAATTGCTGTAATGTGCAAAAGTTTTCCTCCTTAATCACATAGATGAATAAACCTGAGCAGCAATTACAATATCAAAAATAATCAGCAGGGTTATCATTAAATCATGCAGCCCTCTTCTCAGTTTTGAGAACAGATGGCTCCTCTTGAGAACAGCCAAAGGGTGGGATTAAAAAAAAAAAAAAAGAGCATAAATAGAATTGGATGTTATATCTGTTTGGATTGAAATGCATCCTGTCGAGTGTTGCTGGGAGGTCTGTTCTGTTTGGTCGCCCGTCCTTTACATTTTATGTGTGGATAATGTTTTTCAAAAAAAAAAAAAAAAACAGTGTTGAAGACTGAGGCCTGACTGCTTGATAGCTGATGAGTGTCACCATTATCGCTGTCGTTAAGTCATTTCACTGCATCAGCACAATTAAAGTGCTCGCACTAAGTAAATCCCACAGTACGGGTGTCTCTTTTGTTCTTTGGCTAAAGTGAGACAAGTTTGGATTTATTCTGCTAATCAGCATTGCACAGGAGAAGTCGGGACATGCCTGAAATGAAACCAGTCTGCAGGGGTTTTGTTAATCCATTTTAATAATCCACTTCTTTTTTGTTGGGCCCCATAGGAGATAAACATGTCTTTGTCTCTCTCTCTCTCTCTGCCAGTGGGACATCAGGACAGGCGAGGTGGTTCAGGAGTATGACCGTCACCTGGGTGCTGTGAACACCATCACCTTCGTGGATGAGAACCGTCGTTTTGTCAGCACGTCAGACGACAAGAGTCTCAGAGTATGGGAGTGGTGAGTACGACTGTTTAAACAACCTGAAATGGTAGTGCAGTATTAGTAGTTTCAGCACTATTTTTAGAAGGGTGACTCAACAGCTACTGTCCACATGTCCCTAATTCTCAATGCTCAGTGGTCACCAATGAAAGGCTATTTTTGGCAGGGGTTAAAATAAACGTGTGTACTATTCAAGCTCATTTAACCTTCCTCGGGTAAGTGAAGGATAAACATTGAAGAGCAGAACATAAGACCATTGAAGAGTCATGCCAGAAGCACATTACACGGCCATATGCTGCAGGACTTCTCACATGCGGCGAGCTACCAAATCCCATCTTGCATCAAAATAGTGCACACGCTTTAACATGAAGCAGCGATGCGAGTTTGCACGTTGCGACTTTCAATGTCAAGGGAGCCAGACTTCAAACGGGAGCTGATGAGTTCACAGGACTAAAGCCAGCAAGACGGAAAGCCGCATGGGTCATTAGTTTGCACCTTGGTGACGACAACAGCAACAGTAATAAATCACCTGGCTGTAATTTTTGTGTGCACGTGCATCTATTAGCTGCTTTGCGCTAAACAGACATATCCTTCTGCAGTCTGGTTGGCCAGTTTGACAAATTGGCTTGTTGTCCCCCGTCAAACGACCAAAATATCAAACATAAAATGATCAAGACGTGGCGTGCTGACCTTCTCACACTATGCGATAAAAGACATGCCATTTTCGCTCCAATCTTGACAATTTGTGAGGGACTGTCTGGGACGCCCGAATTGCCGGCGATATTGTACAGTGTGCACCTGGCATTTGGGACAGCAGAAGGAAAGGTGGTGGGAATTGAAATCAGGGCAAATGCTGCATACGTGGTTGCAAGGCTGTGGTGTTTCCAGCGGTTGTTTTGCTACTCTGTGTTACAGTTGTGTTCTGGTGCATCACAGTGACCTCAGCTGTCTCTGTGTTTTGTCTTTTATTGTTGTACAATGAAACCAGGGCCAAAGATTTGAACTACAAACAACAGTATACTGCACGCTCTTCTTCTGAAGGAGTCGTACACTTGCAGTGCTCACTGCTCCTTTCATCAGTGTTGATGATGAGAAGACTAGTCATCGTTAAATATATCAACAAACCTTCAGCTGACCTTCTTTTGCACAAAGGTCGCCCAGCTGTGCTGCTAATCTGCTCTGAGTCATCGCCTCTGCCATGCTTTTTCTGCTTTACATGCCTCTCTTACACTGGGAATATCTTTTTCCACTTGTTTTTTTTTTCCCTTAGCTAAAATTCTGCATTGACAGTGTTTCACCAATAACCCTGTGATCCCAACATCCTTGCCAAAAGATATCTGAATAAATAATAAGGATTCTGCTCTGGTTCCACAAATTAAATTAAATGGAATAGGAGATGTGCCAGACTGACTGGCAGGTCAGTTTAAAAATGCTGCTTCCCTTTCAAAATCTCTCCTCATTTCCCTCTCTGCGTGCACCGCAGTCGTTGAGATGAGATGAGAGCCCACACTTCTCGTTATCACACTTATTCATTCATTTACGTTCGCTTGTAATTTTCACTAGTTTTTTTTTTATTATTTATTTTCAAAAATTGCCGTTACATGTTCTTCTGCCATCCGCTGTGTCTGCGCTCAGCGGCCAATCAGTGGAGCCCACCAAGCATGCTTTACAAATTTTCCGGGGCTTCCTGTGGTGATAAACAAACTCTGGTGTTTGCTGCTCAAAGATGATAAATATTTAAAGACCTGCTGATAAAAGAAGTTTCCTGGGGATTCTTGGAAGGGGGCATTTCATTCGAGGAGCACCATTTGTGTAGATTTTTTCCCCCTTTGTTGTTTAGGTTTAACCAGTGAGAGAAAATGATTATTTTTTTATGACCTTATTAGTCTAAGAGAGAGTAAAATGTTCACATGATGTTGCAGAGCAAAACAGTATTCCAGCAGTCTACTTTGTACATTTGTTAAAAGGCGGGGGGGTGGGGGTTCCCATGGGCTTTGTTAGTGCAGCGTGGGAGCAAGTGGGCGGGGGGTACAGTGGGTCTACAAGGGGCTTTACTGTCCCCGTCTCTCCCATGGATACCACCTGGCTCTTGGCTTGTGTCTCTCTCCTTTCCCCAATCTCTCTCTCTCTCTCACCCCCCGCGTGAGAGCTGCCGCACCGCAGCATCAGGCTGAATTTACCATAACGCCGTCTCATATATCTCTCGCATCATATGGAGGCTTGCAGAGAGGGACGAGGATGGTGAGAAAAGATAGTGAGGGCGCAAATCTAAAAGTCAGTCGCATCATGGTGCAAACGCCTACACGTAATTGAAATTCTATCCTCATTTTCACACACACACACACACACACACACGCACGCAAGAAATTTCGGGGGAGACTATTTTATCTGTAGCAGAGGTTTATCATCAGGGAACGGAGAGTCAGTGGATGCGTTGGAGGAGGATTACAATCAATATAAAATGCACTGCTCTCTGCCAGTGAGGGGAATTAGCTCTTCATTATGAGGATGTCGTTGAGAGAGGGATGAAGCTGGGCTTTGAGAAGCAGTTGGGACGATGATGGATGGAGAGAGAGAGAAGATGGCAGAGAGAGCAAAGGGCATTGTTAAAAATCTGCATCATTTGATGTAAAGTGAACAGTTATCTCATCCAAGCACTCCGGTCTCCTCAGTTATTTCCAGCTCACAATAAAGAGGTTCATTTCAAGCAATTTTTCAGATTGGCCTGCACTCATATTACTAATGTCAAAAAAGACTCCCAAACCCTCACCTCCCCTTCAGATCTTGATCAAAACATGGTCAAAATGCTTCATTGATGCTGGTAGGCTTATTACAGCAGAGTGGTGGCTTCGTCTGTAGCAGAGGCTTCGTTTGAGTGCATAAACTACAACCATTACTCTAACTTTGTTGTTGACTAATAATTATTGTTCAGAAAAGCCAGCCACACTCCTGTTTCTCAAATTACATCTGAACACCAAATAACGACAGCTCATTTAATTTTCCTCTCAGTAGGAGAAGCGGAGGGATTGTCAGTGTCGGTCCCTGCGTGTGACAGGCTCCCCACAGGCTGATTATAAAGCTTAACTTCAAACTCACCGCAGACGTTATGCCTAACTATGGAAAGTTCATTTGTATAAAAGCACAGATTTTTTATTTTCTTTGCCAAAATCCTTAAGCCTGAACGACGTGACGCACAATGAAGAACAATAAATCATCTACTTTTCATAAACATCCCCAACTCGTAGATTGTTTTTTCATATGCCTCTCTTTTCGTCTTCTCCAAAAAAAAAAAAAAAAGTCACCCCCTCTCCCACTCACCCTCCAAATTCTCTCCAAACAAGAAACATTCACATCGGTTATTTCTGGAGCTCAGAGGGAGAGATCTGATGCTTTGTTTTGTTTTCATAGTTTAACTTGGCTTGTCTGCAGACATTGGCTCTGACAAACCCAGAGGCCCCCTTTAAAGTCTGTGTGTATGCGTGTTTTTCATGTGAAGTGTGTGTGTGTGTGAGCATGCATTTCACGTTCAACCCTTCTCTTTAGTTCTTCAAAGTCCATTTTTGGTGTGATGCCTGTGTGGAGATGCTGCGATCACTTTGCCCCAGCTGTTAGTCATCACACACACACAGACATAGAGACGTGGCCTCAGTTTAGGCAGCAAGCAGGATGAGCACAGAACTGCTGCTCTGTGGTACATATGAGCATTTCACACACACACACACACACACGCGCGCGCAATGTAAGACAAAAACAGACACATTAGTCACACTCATGCACTTAATCTGCACCAAGTCCCACAGGTCATCGTCACACACACAAAAATCAGCATGCCCATTATCCTGCTATGCACACAGAGAGAGAGCGCGAATGAGCACAGTAGATTAGGGCTGAAAAACATAGTAAAAAAAATCACATTGCAATCATTTTGTCAGATACTGCAATATGATTCACAATTTTAGTGGGAATGATAATTTTTGCTTCATAATTTTCACTTCCCTGAATAAACTATTAAAATGATGGTGATGATGTGATTTTTGCCTGGGTCTGTACCAAACAAATCAATCAATACAGTTTGCAGGCCAGGGCATCTCTACCACCACAATGCTTCATTTATAATGGGATTTTTACACCTTTCTCAAAAAAAATTGAAGATGTGGATATTGCGCTTGGCCATATTGCAGTTTAGATAATATTTCAATTAATTGTTCGGCCCCACCGCAGATTTGGATGAGCTTGTGCCAACCACTGAAGATCAGATAGCTAAGTGTCACTTCTCTCCCACAGCAAAGCGAGAGAACAGAGAAGCTGTGAGAGGAGGAGGGGGCTGCAACAGTAAAGAAGAAATTAATAAATAATTGAATGCTCGTACGGGTATAGTTGGTGGTGCAGCATCAAAATTAACATCTTTCAGAACGCATAGAATTATTTCCATAGCTGTGATGGCGATTCAGTCAGTTCAGTAATGAGCCATTTTGAGATGCAGCAGTAGCTCCATACGGCTTTGTAGATGTTTTCCTTTGCGTTCTCCTTGCATCCACGAGGCTGAGGTTGTTCTCTCAGCTAGTGCTTAACCTCTCTTCAAGTGTGCTCACCGTGCTGTGTGTGTTTTCCAGGGACATCCCTGTGGACTTCAAGTACATCGCCGAGCCCAGTATGCACTCCATGCCGGCTGTTACGCTCTCTCCCAACGGTGAGTAACAATCACAGCAAAACACACAGTCTTATAGAGGACACTGGAGAGCTTCAGCCTATACACTGCCACAGTGAAGAAGATGCATGTCTCCTAGCATTGGTCATTGTCGAGAGGAGTTGTAACAAGGCTGGCTCAGTTCAGTTTTATTCATTTAGTTGTTTTTTTTTAAATTTGTTGGATAAATTCATGGGTGCACTATAACATGTGTGACTCACTGAGAGATGAGTTTTGTTCAAGAATGAGCTTTCTTCCTCAAAGCTTAATGGATGGGCTTTTATAACTGTGAACAGTAGGGTTAAGGGGCGGTCACACCAAAGTTACAAAAAGCTTCGCCTCTAATCCCCTTCATCCCCATTTAAAAACCTTGCAAGAGATGAAAAATATTTTCACCTCTGGTAGCAAATTCATGTCTCGCCTTCATGTCAAGTTCGACTTAGGTGGAAATTTCGTGTGACATCTCGGCCAATGGAAGCACATAGAGGCAGTGTGCATCCAGACTGGTGTAGGTGGTATCCGGTCAAACCTCATTTTCACTCTGACAAGCAAGGAAAATTTATTAGATATTATTATATATGCCTTTTTTTGAAATATTGGATATCAGTGTGTGCATGTCTTCCCTCTCCGACACGAAAGTTGAGCTTTGAGTATGACATTTTTAATATTGTTTGACAGTATCTTTTTCATCTTTTTATTTTGCATTAGCAGTACTCTCTTGGTTAATTTTGTTTATTCAAACTTTTCATTTACTCTAGTATTAGTTTTATTTTTCGCATGGTTATTTTCAAGTTTAAAGTAAGATGCTCTTCCACTCCAAATGAGACACCTTTTTTGAAGCTGCCCTTTGCTCCTTATCAGCTTCAACGACCATGAAACCCACCTGCTCCGTCCTCATCCGTTTTCCTTTCCTCACTCCCTACTTGATTCCTCCTTCTCTCTCTGCTCTCCCACTCTGCCATCTTCCCTCCTTTGGGCAGTGCTCATATTTGTTCCGACATGGTTTGTTTCTCTTCGGGGTGTGAATAATGAATGTGATCACAGTGGGACAGCATTTGGTTTTCCTCTCATGCCTAAATGGCACCTCTCCTTCCGGCACCACATCCAGAGCCTCTCTCTTATTTTCTCTTTCCCTGTCCCATCTTGTCTTAACAAAAAGAAACAGAGCTCGAGAGTGTTGGGGAAATTGGCCGAGTTGTTTCATTTCCCCCCACCCACCCTCGCACCTACTGCAGGTGACATTTGTGGCTCACACTGTCTTTTTCATTTATGTTTTGGATGGGAGGTTGTAAGAATGAAATACGCGCACACACACACACACACACCCACACCAACACTGGATATCTTTCTCATATGCAGGCAAAGTCTTTTCAGCCACATTAATAATTTCCATCATGTTTCTTTTCAAGAAGTGCAGTGATTCGTGAAATGCTTTGACACTGAAGCGCTGTTCCATCACTGCGCTGTGATTTTTAAGACCGAAGCGTTTTCAGCAGCTGAAATACTCTGCCAACTAGATTCCAAGCGGGCAATAACTGAACCAAACTTCCTCTCATTTTTTTCTGAATTACCATAATCTTTCCTATTTAATGGTGTCGGAGTGATGTGTCAGTGCCCTTTGGGGGGGCGTATAGTCCACTCATACTCAAATTACCACACTTTGTTTTTCTTTGTTTTTTAACCTTTTTGCTATAAAAGCCTATCTAGCCATTGTTCCTGGCTAATAGCTGTTTAATGGGTATCTTTGTTAAATTTCAGTTCAGAACCACACACCGCTTAATTAAGTGCATTGTGGCTCGTAAATATGCATGAATTATTTCCCTCAAGCAACATTCTACCAAATGCCATGTCCCTGTTGTTTTGTGCATTTCACTCCAACTGATGCATCACTAGATCAGAGTGGAAGCCAGTTTTGCATCTTTTATTGTTTATATATTTTAGCATTTTCTTTTTGTATGTGCTCTTTGTAAAGCACTTCGTAATGCTGCTTTTGATAAGTGCTATACAGTAACTTTATTACTACTTTATTATTCATGCTTTCTGTCTTTGTCTCAACCCCAGGTAAATGGCTAGCCTGCCAGTCTATGGACAACCAGATTTTGATCTTTGGGGCCCAAAACCGCTTCCGACTGAACAAGAAGAAGATCTTCAAAGGCCACATGGTGGCTGGCTATGCCTGCCAAGTGGACTTCTCCCCAGACATGAGGTAGGGCTCTGCTTTCTTGTTCAGTTTCCTGTTTTCATTCTCAGACGGGAAACTGATAGTGATGTTTTTGTCAGGTGAACAAGACTTCAGGTCACAAGGTGTACAGTGAGGATTCTAACATTTCCTTGATGGATTATTTGGTTGAGGAGAAAACATGAACACACATCTGTGACAGGGAGAAACAACAAACTATCCCTTGTCCGGAAATTATAAAACAGCATAAGTCAACAAAAAGATGAGATCTGATTTTAAAGGTTAACATAACAGTAAAAAATGCAATTAATTTGCTTCTTGGATTAGGTCTGTGTTTTTGCAAGCAGGAGGCTGTTTTTTCTGTATTTCAAAAAAATTGGTCCACTCACTGTGGTTTCTGTACCCCAAGAGCAAACTCCTTAGATGCTGCAGACTGCGCCTCTTTTATTTCCCCCAGGATCGTTCTCCACATTGTTTCTGCAGCATGTCTGATCCAGGGAGCGTTGTTAATTTATTGTCAGTGGACAAAATGTACATGGTAAACTTGGGAACACTCAAAGCTGATTAAGGAAAGTATGCCAGTGAAATAAAAACAGGCTAGCAGTTTCAAGTCCTTCATCTTGTACGAAAGCACTTTAGAAATGTCTTGATGAGAGGAAAGACAAGGCAATGAAACCAAAGCGAAAGGATCACAATCATTATGATAAATGTACATTGATTTGCCTCGGTGAGACTGGGGCCAAGACATACTGACACACAGAACTACCGAGAGTAATAATTGACTTTCCTTGCGGTGAACAATACATTCAGGCAGACTCTTCTTAGCACCTAATGTGATTCACCAGGAGTGTTAATTGGGGCAGTCTGACACCCTAATTTTAGCCACAAAAAAAATTACAACCTCCTGTCCATGTCAGCAGGTGTCCTAACGTCCTTTCAGTAACCATGGCAACTCTGCAACCCCTGCTTGGTGTCAAAACCCAAATGGGTCCCACCTTTCAGCAGGTGAAGTGGAAACAGGAGCCATAACCCCTCTGCCTTTCTTTTTCTGTCTCTGTCTGTCTGTTCCTGTTCCCCAGCTACGTGGTGTCCGGAGATGCAGACGGGAAGCTGAACATTTGGGATTGGAAGACCACCAAGCTTTACCACAGGATCAAGGCTCACGACAAGGTGTGCATCAGCGCCCTGTGGCACCCACACGAGACCTCAAAGGTCATAACCTGCGGCTGGGATGGACAGATCAAACTTTGGGACTGAACCTGTTCAGGTGGAGGCGGGAAGGGGCCAGTTTGTCCCATAGATTTTGTGAAAGCCACAGGGCTGGTATCCAGTCTTAGTGTAGCAGTGTATTTTTGTACCCCTTCAAGACAGCCGGCTTTATGTATTCATGTATTATCTGTACAGAGATCAACAGACATTTGAACGTTGTTTCTAAAGCAAAAGGCATATTATAGGGTTAACATGCCATATTTTATGCATTTATGTTTTAATTTGTGATGTCAGTCATGTGTATCATTTTTTTAATGAGGGGAAAATGATTCTTCTTTTTGATTATATGGCTATCCCTTTGAGGAAATAAACATTTTGTACATTTTGCCTGTCAAGGAAATTTGATGTTTCTTTCTTAAAATCTCAAACTTTGTTTTCTTGCTCCATCATTACTTTTAGGTCAGGTCTCCATCAGTTGTTTTTTGACTGGTCCCCACCCTCCATCATTACATCTGTACAAAACCCGACATCAAAGGAAATCCCAGACAATTCTTTATTTCTTCTCTTCTTTCAACCGTATCAAAAGATTTGGGAAATTATATTAATTGAATTAGTTTTGAATGTGAATAAATTCTTAGGCTGTCAATCTAGTGCTACATTTTCAAATGAAATTTGGTGTTGTCGTTCTGGAGCGGCAGAGATAATGAAGTAAGACCAATTGAATATCATACGAAAATGAGGGAGAGAAAGCATTGACATGGAATAGTGGCTATACAATGATTCTTTGTGTGCTAGATTGACGTTTTCTATTATAACCCATGAAAGTATAATATGCAAAAATATAACTGGAATTCATCTTTTCTGTCTTTTCACTGTCACACACAAACTTATTGAAATATCCAACGAATACACATGTGCACGAGTCAAGAGACAATGCTATGACATTCTTCACATTATTGAGAGATTCTTCTTTAACCATGGTAGTCATTTCTCAGTTTAAAGACGCAAAGCCTGACTGTCCAGGCAGTCTGCCTCCCGCTCTGAAGCAGATCCAAGGTTTCCTTACCATCATTACTTCAGTCCCTCTACTCTTTCTCTTTCAGCCCTGCTGGCCTCCCACAGACATTCATCCTCTGTCAATGAGGCAGCCTCTTTCATCTAGCTACCCCCCCCGCTTTAACATCGTGTTTCCATTTCCCTTAGGAGCGAGAATTGGGCTGAATTCATTTGGCGGCGAGAGGGGCCGTGGTCTCTGTGCCTGTGAAGAGCAGCGTAATCTGTCCACATGCTGGTTAGAGGAAAGGTTGTCTAATGCCGGGCAGGGCAGCTGGCTGTGAGCCAAGCCCAGATAAGACCATGACGACAGGAGTGACTGCGACTCAGAGGCTGACCTCCAGCCAGCATCACAACCGCTATGAAGTAGCACGCAGAGAGCCTCTGGAGGCAATTACTCTGGCCCTCTACATGGCTAAGGTTGTTACAGGCGAGGACTGGAAGAGAGGGAGGATAAGGAGGAGTGGGGATTTAAGCTTTGCTGAAATGTCAGGCTTGATAGGAGAGGGCTGTTGGACAACTAAATGTGCACATAAAGGCTTTGGCAAACTGAGTTTAGACTTCAAACTCCATGTTGCACCAGAATCCCACTCAGAGGTTGTTCCAGCCAAGATGACAATTCAACTTCATTTCAGTACAAACAGGTTTTTGGTTTTCTTTATGGTTAGACCTAGTTTTCTATCATTTGGGCTTCCACTGTGTGTTGACCCAGCCCAAGGTGTAAGCGCTGCTGGCGTTGAGGACGTTCTTGTGCAGGAAGAGGCGAGGCTTGGCCGGGTCGCTGTGGGAGTGGAAGAGGCGGAAGTTGGCGCGTTCCAGCTCCTTGAGCAGGCTGAACCAGTAGCGCACCACAGACGGGTCGTCGCCGCCCACCTCGAAGCCGGCCCAGTGCAGGTGCAGCTCCAGGAGCAGCTGACCCACCGAGTCCAGGACTCCTTCCAAAACCAAATTCTCCAAAATCTTCCACTCTGCGCTTTCCATGTCCGCCTTCAGTACATCCACCTGGAACAGGGCCAAAAAAAAAAAAAA
>OMKZ01018633.1:0-17996 GCA_900302535.1 Neoniphon sammara | reverse complement strand
TGCTGCTGCCGCTGCTGGTCGCAGCTCTGTGGCAGCGCTGCTCCGCAAGTTGCCCGGAGAAAGACTTGGAGAAAAGGGAAGAGGAGGCCAACGTAGTTTTGACCGGCACCGTGGAAGAAATCATGAACATGGACCCGGTGCACAACACGTACTCTTGCAAGGTAAGACACATCCTCCAGGTCAGGCTGTTTTGGGACTAAAGCGATAGTGGAGTGTCCGCAGGAATGGCAGTGAAACAAGGGAAAGAGGGGAGCAAGACACCTGCTTCTTGCACGAAAACTATCAGGGAATTTGCGATTGTGTAAGATCTGGAAGGCACATTATCAGGCAGTGGGGCTACAAATCCTGATTACCCTCATTTAGCTGATGGAGGCCATTTCTACTGTGTCCCAAGCCTCTCATTTGCATTAACAACTTGCTTGGAAAAAAAAAACTTCATTTTACAAACTCATTCATCCACAAGCATTTTGGCACCGGTTGCAAGGACACTGACATAAAACCCACTTTTCATCCAGAAATAGATAGAGGATGTTTTTTAGTATTTTCTACTTACCAATTATGTAGCTACAGGGGAGGCCTGCCGACTATGTAATCATCCCAAACATGTTGCAGCAGCAGTGTGGCCCCTCAGTGTCCCTTGTGTGTGGCTCTCACTTCATTTTTAATCATAACTGCAAATGTGAAAACCTGTAACTTATCATTTGCTAGTCAATGTAAAAGAATCAGTTTGATCAGATGACAGAACTGTATATTCTCTGTAGGGAGCGTTGCTGACAGCTGCTACTTACTTGTATGGCCAAACCTGTGTAGATTTTCCCATATGAAGACAGTCCTATCAGGATACTGTAAATCCCCATTGAAGTATCAATGGAGGAGATAAAAATGTCAAGGCACTTTAAATTCCAAACTACAATGCATGCACTTAGAAGAATATAGGAATATTGCAGTGATTTTTTGAACAGATTTACTTTCAGTGGAGAGTGCTGACAAGTGCTATACTGCTTGTATCCAAACCAGTGAAGATGTTTAACCATGCAACACAATGGCACTATCAGTTTTGTTAAAAAGCACTTGTGACAGTGGGATAATATCTGATTCAACAGAAATGAGCAGGTCAGTCCTGCTCAAAAGGAACTCAGCAACTTGTGTAATTATGTCTCTAGCTAATAGACCATGTAATAAAAAGCCTCTCGCTCCTCCACAAGCAAGCAGATTCTCAGTCATGGCCTTGCCTTACTCTGTCCCCATTGTTCGGCCGTTCATTGTAAAACTATCTTTTGCACCATCATAGAAGACTTGTGGTAGACCACTCTGTAATCTGTCAGAATAAACAAGTTGTGTTTGGCTGTGGAAGTCGGCTCTTTTTCCCCTCTCACTCGCTGTTCTTTGCTCAGCCTCGACTCGCTTTCTGACCCATGATGGATGAATGGAGTAGATTAGAGGCACACGGCTCTCATTCTGAAAACGGAAACCACCGCCTGCTGCTGAAAATAAGACAAGACAGCTAACATGTAGTGAAAGGGCCCTTGACGGCGTATTCAGCAGCCTTCGCTTGCAGTAACTGCGATACAGTAACCATGATTGTATGTCATGCAGTGCTTTGCCACAGGTTCTCAGGCTGTCTGAGCTGGTGTCAGGACAAGAGATGCAAGATCAGACATAGTCGTGTAGTTTGTATATACAACATGGAATCACTGTTAATGTGTAATTTTATAGTTTGGGAAATCTTTTCATCTGATGTTTTGGTGGGCCTCCAACAGAATCTATGTGAAAATGATTCAGCTAATGCACAGACATAAACAACATCCCCAGTTATGAACAGTAAGATCTAGAGGAACCTATGTTGAACAGTGAGATACAGTAAGATCTAGAGGAACTCGAGCAGGTGTTACTAATGACAGTAATTAAGGCTCTGTTCCAATCATGTCTAACAGAGCCAGCCAATCAAATGGAACAGAACCTTCATTAATGTCATTAGTAACACCTGTGTTTACCCTGGTATTCATGTCAGAATGGCTGCTGTGAAAAAGGCCTGTCACAGAAATTTAATGCTATTCATCCAGATTTTAATGCAGAAATCTCACGCGAACTACACTAAGCACATGCACCTGAGTTATTTTTTAATAATGTGAAATGTGACGTGATGTTTGTGGTTTCAATAAAATGCTAAAACGTGTGCTCTCTCTTTCTGCTGTGGCCTGGGTAAAGGTCAGGGTGTGGCGCTACTTGAAAGGGAAGTCCATAGTCAACGGTGATATTCTTCTGGATGGAGGCAACAAGGTGATGATTGGCGGCTTTGGCGACCCTGGGATCTGCGACAACCAGGTTGCCACGGGTGACACTCGCATATTCTTTCTCAACTTGGCCTCGGAGTTCATGTGGCCGGCGCACAAGAACGAACTGATGCTCAACTCGAGCCTGATGAGGATTACCCTGCGCAACCTGGAGGATGTCGAGCACTGCGTGGAAGGTAAGAAGCTATTTCGTTGTCCCAGCCTCATTCTAAACCATATAGAGTTAGGCTTCCCTCTTTGTACATGCAGACGTCCATGTGAGATCATTATACCCTCCAAGTGGAATGGACAACTTGTTGAGAATCTAGAATCTAAAAAGCAATTTGAGGAAAGGTAACTAACCATGTATAAGAGGTAAAGTGCTAACTATGGAGAATCAAAGTACCTCTGCTCTTTAGCCAAACGATATACTGAATGCTATATTAAGATTTGTCATTAGTGTGTTGCCTGTGAGAAGTTTTATAAGAGGCCATGCAGGCCATGGATCCAAGATCCAAGGTAATTGTAAATCACTTCAGGTGGCAAGGATTTAATATATCAGCAGGTGTTGAAATTACATAGCCCCGGGCTCACACAGCCAAAGTTTCCCAGCACTCCATGAAATGGGGACACCTGAGTCATTTTAGGAGCTTTGTTGCCATGGTGAAGCTCCAGCCTTTCCCGGGCCAGCATAGCCTTGAGGTGGGTGTGCCCAACTCTGATAAACACCTTAAGGACAGTGTTTGAGTTGAGTCAGGGTCGACTCCTGACCTTTGCACATAGTCACTTGGCCATTTTATGAAGTCAGAGGGGAAGCTGGTAAAGACTCTCTTACTTATAACGAGTTATTTAAATGGGACACAGTCCCCCCCCCTCTTTTTTTACTCTAGACCCTCATGTTCTACCCATGTTAATGGTCAAACCTTGGCTTCACTGTAAAGGGAAAGACAGAATTACGCAGTGTTCTAATATTAACCAAACCACAGAGGCAGAGTGTGCAGTTATAGGAAACACACTTGGACAATGAATGAATAGATCAGACTTGTCCATGCTCGTAAACATGCTCTTTAAAAATAGTTCTCAAGGAGCTTCCTGAGTTTGGGAGGGTAAAAATGGAGATGAGTTATCCCTTTCAGACATGGCGGCTGTGTATTTGCCTGTTTGATTTTGATACCAAAACTTGAGCATGGTAAGAGTTAATTGAGTTCTTTAATACTTTGCAGTCCTTTCTTGGTTGAGAGATCATTTGTCAGGCGCCATGAGACGAACCAAGCGACCATGTCTAATAAATCTCAACATCCACCATGATTTTGAGACTGTGTCGGCCCATGCCCCCCCATGCCAGTGAGCAGGGATTGCTGCTGTTTGATTTCTACTGGTGCTTGACAATACTGGCAGCTGTTCAAGTTTGAATCCGGCACTTAGGCAGGCCTGGAATACCAGGGGAAATGCATTCAGAGCACGAATCACCTTATCGAAGGCTTTGTGGGGCAATCAGAGTTTCAGACTTGTAGTCTCTCTATTTTTTGTGCTTTACTCTGAACAAACCTGGGTGGCAGGTTATTCCAATGGATGAAGCTTGTTTGCAGGGTTTAGTAGCATTTGGCACACACATAAAACTTCTTCTGTTTGTCTGTCCAGGCACGAAACACTGCACTGCTAACCTTTTATTCTGCCCCCTTTTCTTCTTTTTTGATTCCTTTTGTGGCAAGGGGAGTTTCTTGGCTCTGACAAACTGTCTAGAATGTGCCCTTTTTGTTGTTGGGGCCCTTGTGTTTGAAGAGGGTTTAATTCACATAACCTGATGGCTGGTTAGTTGGAGCTGTTGCTGCAAATTAAGACTCAGGAGACTTTGCTCAACTGTTGTTTCAGTGCAAGAAATACAGTAAAAGAAAATGCAAAGAGAGTCTTGTTTTCAGATGTCTGACATGTTTGAGAAGTGGTCACTTGATTGTTTTTACCCCCCTAGGTTTGTGTGATGTTCAATCCTTTATTTTTAAAGTGCTACACTAGTTCTAGAGAGGTTCTGGAACATGCTATGGATCCCATACAGTCATGTGCTGACCTATGAGTAATATCTTGTGACAACTCTCAGGTTCGACCACAAGATGAAATCTGTGTTTGTTTTTTGGGGGGTGAAATTGGCCCAGATAATTAGCTGGCATGCCTCAATCCGGTGGAGAATGAGCTTTGAGGCTCGCTCCAGTGCAGAGTTTTAATTAAGGGAGTCAAGTCAGATCCCATCCGCTCTGGGCAACCACTACCGTGGAGACTGTGGGATGTCAGTACAGTGGGACATGACTCTACCTGCCGCAGCATTCATTGTACCCTCCTCTCCTTTCTCCTCATTCTTGACATTTTCGATAGCTAGGATAGACTCAGGAATGCCTGGCAGAGAGCTAGGTGGGGAGGCGCATTGTCTGAGGCGGAAGAAAAAAGCCTTTGTATAAGCTGTGAATTTTGAGATGGACACCGAGGAGGAGGCAAATAAGATGAGTGATGTAGAAATGAAGGGAAAAGACAAGTTTGCAAGGCAGACCGTAAAGGAATTCTTTGTACATGTGTGGACGTGGAATACCAGGGATGTTGTCTTTGTCGTGGCATATTTGCGGGGTTTTCGATCAGAGCTGTGTGAAGATAGATGCCCCGAGGCGTCATGTTTCGCACTCTTTCCCCTCCTGTGCTCTCTATGCCGGGTGGTTACAGTTTGGGGCCACTCAAACCCCGTGTGGGATCACTTGGCTGCAGGCTTTCATCTGCCAAAGAACGCCTTCCCTAGAGGAGTGTTTACAAGATCTCAGTAAACACTTGCACCGCCGACAAGCTCTTAAAACACTGTTTGCCATATTTGCTACCATGCAAAAAGGACCCCCCACCCTTCTGTTTTCTAATGTCTTATCTCTGCTTACTGGGGCCTTTACAGGCATTTATGTGACTGAATTAAGAAATGGAAATTGCAAAAAAAGAGAGCAGCTCTTAAAGCTCAAAAGCACATCATATGCATTGTTGAATGTGCACCTTGCAGGGGCCGATAAGCAGGAGGCCCTTGGCAGTGAATCTCTCTTCCCTTTGTTTGCTCCTCCAGCTACCATTCACTGAAATGTTACCGTATTCAATTGTGCTGTGCACAGAGTTGTCAGATAATGTGTCAAAATCAAACACAGCCATTTGCTGTGTCTTCTGAAAACACAATGAAGTCATGATTTTTCAAATTGAATGGGGGGAAGGGGGGTTGAGGCTCGACGGAATGCCCGGGGCTCTAAATTTTTTTAAAAGGAGAGAAATAATAAAAAAAAGAAAGTAATGTGTTTATTGTCATTTCTCCTTTTCCATCACCGTGTTAATGACGACGAAGAGAGATGGTAGGGGCGTGTTTGTGTGTATGCTGGGGTGTGTGTGTGTGGGGGTGGAGGGGGTTGGGAGTAGGTAGGAAGAGAGGAAGCCCTCTTGATGGAGAAGTGTTGAGCGTACAGGGAGATCTTATCTGTCTTGCTCTGTTTATCAGCTGCTTTTGTTTCAACTCGACTTGATGCCAAAGTCTTTCCCTTAAGGCCCTGTCGGAGGACAGCAACAAAGGGCTGTTTCTTCCTTCTGTCTTCATCTAATTCCTCTTGCTTTTTTGTCTCTCTCTTTTTTGAGAAGCGGAGATGAGCCAGCCTGTAGTCATGCAACAGCTGTCTGTGGTTGCATTTACAAAGATCATTTCTTTGTCCGTTTAAACTCAAATCAGACTGTGCTGCAACTATTTAAGTACTTAACACAGAGGTTAGCAAGTGTGTTGCACCAGCTGGACAATCTGCAGTCCTAATGAGCTGTGTTTTACCATTATACATACCACTGACTGACTTTATGATGTGCATGTACAGCAATCCAGAGGCTCAAGGAGTAGTAATGGGGTTAGCCAGCCCTGCCAAGAGTGTGATGGGGTTCCTGATTTTCCAGCAGGTGGTCTTGGTTAATGATGGGCAAGCAGACAGTCCTGTGGAATGCTCCTTGGGGTGGGTGGGTTGTGGGACGACTGTTTGAGCCCCCCCCCTTCCCCTCCAGCGCTCCTCCACCGAATGAGCCTGGGCCCTCCGGAAAATGCTCTGCTCTTTCCCCCGCTGTTTGTGCAAGGAGGAGGCCCAGAACGCCCTGGAATTCCCAACCTGCACAAGCCCCTACCTGGCTTCCTCCTCCCTCTCTCCATCCGGATGTGTGAGGAGGTAATGATAGAACGATAAGGGAAACACGGACGGGGAGCGAAGTCTTTGATTCTGAGCCGCGGCATCTATTTGTGATTTTTCACAAGGTCCACGCTGTGTCATCTGGGAGGCAGTTGAATCCAGCGTTTGAAGAACAAAAGCAGACTTGTGTTAAAAGGCTTTCTGAAAAATGCCGGGATTGTTTGCTTTGAGATAACCAGGGATTGTTTTGTCTTAGGGGTCACTTCACAGCTACAGTTAATCAGTGACTCGGAGCCCTGGAAGATGACTCACATAATGTCACGAGCATGACAGAATGCCAGCCTGAGGTTTAATGCTAGCTTCATGCCAACAGTGTATTGTATAAATATCTACCACCACGTGCACATATTTTAATTTGACAAAGACATTCAGCAGACTGTTAAGAACGTCACCTCTGACCTGAGTTCTATTCCATAATGCCCTTCCCCAGTATAAAAATGTCTGGCTTGTATGTAATCCCAAAGGGAAAATGGAGGGCATTTTATTGTTGCCCTGGAAAGTGTGTGAGAACACTTCCAGCCCCACCCAGGTGACTGAGCTAAAGCACCAGGGTCTTGTGTCTTTATCCTGACTGTGTCTGCACAAGCAGCCTTTTGTCTTCTGGGAATCATGGGAAATCATGGATCCAAGAAGACTGACTTGAGGGATTGGATTTTTCTCAGGGTTCTTGCATGGATTATAGTTTGAGAGTGCATGTGAGTGTGCATATGGCTGCTTTAATTCTTTTGTACTATGGTGTACCCATTGTCAATCGATGTACCCTATGTGGCCTATGTCAAGTCAACGAAGTGAACAGAATTGGATAAATGGAAAGACATGCTTACTTGAGTGGATGGAAGGCTTTGATGGGTAGGGAAAAAAGCAACAAAGGCTCAGGGAAGAAACAAGAGCAATGGACCTGTTTGCCGGCTAGCCCAGAGTCTCCAGAGTTATTGCACATTTTAGATTTTAATTAAAAATGCGAGAGCGGAGAGCCTGCTTGGCATAGCGATGAAGGACTCCGAAATGAAAAAGTCATGAAAGATGGAAGAGAGTGAGGGAGGAATGGACCACTTACTGCTGTCTGTTCACCTTGGCTTGACTCCCAGCCCAAACCAGGAGTGTATCACTCCCAGGCTGATAAGGAATCTTGATAGTACGCAAAGATACCTACATGTAGTGACATGCCTGTCACTATGGTGAGATGTTAACATGCTCACAATGTATATACAATGTATATATATCTATAGACATACAGTATACCATCTAGCCTGTCCAAATATACTCTATAAATCAGATCTTACTAAGTTGTGTCTTTGTAAAATAAGAGAAGATTTGATTCAGTATAATGTCCTATATATTCCAGTAAGTTCTGCTCTACTTCTTACCTTGCTACCCTAAGGGTACAAGACATTCAGAAGGTTTCGATGCTTCTTATGCAATGGCTCACATGTGCAGTGGTTTGGTCTTGAACGCACCTTTAGGCAGTCCAGGTAACTGAAAGAACTGTTTCTTGAATTGCCTTACACAAGGTCTCCACCAGCACTTTCCCTTCCAACAGTGGGGTTAAACCAAGTAATTATACTGTATCCAAGGTCTCAGTTCTTTCTGTCTGCCCTTCAAGCTGTCTATCAATGTAGACCTCATTAAACAAAATCCATGCACAAACTTTTTTTTCGCCGCTAAATTTTTTATTGGCCAAGGGCATTACGATCCACAGTGCACCTGGAAAATCATTATTAAAGTCCTTTGATGGTGATGGTGACAGTCTGGGAAAAACATTGATGCTCTGAGGCATCTGAAATTGTGAGGGAGGTATAAAATAAGCTGGTTGTAAAGTCCCAGCTAAGCTCTTCTGTTGTTTAGGAAGAGGAAAGTGGAACTGACCTGGGAGGCTCTGGGCAGGATCTTGGATGTACAGTGACCCGGAAACGTCCCTCCTCCATCCCAGACATAAAGAGCTCAGAGCAGTAGTCTGCATGGGATCTGGGCTCCCTCTGGAGACCTGGATCCGTGACAAAATTCCAGCTCCAAGACAGCATTTCCAAAGCGGGGCAGCTGTTGTGGCAAGTGTGGTTACTTACTGTCGACATGCCAAAAACATCAGGGTTAGAAAAAAAAGCGTTTCGGTGGGTCCCAAGGGGCATAGCAGAAGCCCTAATGTGATCTGTATTTAGGTCAACTCGGCTGTCAGACTAGAGCCTCTCAGATCAAGACAAAGCAAAAAGGCAAGATTCAGGAAAAGTTGCAAAAAATTTTACCTTTTTTTCTTACCTGTAAATTCATTTGGTCCAGTCATGTATTTGGGACTTTTTGATATACTTTGTACTGAAAATAGATGGAAAAATAGGACAAAATGGGAATTTCTTTTTTACTTGGTGAAGAGCTTTAATGAGTGACTCCAAACACTTCTGCTTTTAATACAAAACTAAATTGAAAAATGTACAACATTTGGCAAGTCTCATGATAGGTGGATCAGCTTGGCGCAATATTTGCCAACAAGATTTAAGATAGCAAGATAGTAAACTCATATTGTGAAATTCTTCCCAGAATGAACTTCTTTTTAGTTAACCAATCAATCTTTCCATTTCTACATCAGTATCTTTGACCCTTCATTAATCCAAAATGTAGCTGGCCTGTTGGCTGCTCCCGTTATCCTGTTGCATTCAGCAGGTCAGGTTTACTTAAAAAAAAATTTCTTTTCAACTTTCATTTATTCAGTTTGGAGGTGGTAACCTTAATTTGAAGCAGATGTCAAGAAAAAGCCTAAGATATTATGCTTGTAAATGAATGAATATGCACAACTACCCTAAGGTGGGTTGAAAACAGGAAGAGCCCAATTCTGAGGGTAATTACCTTGTATCTCCTCATGGATATGGCTAGTGGTGCACTGACCTGATGCTGGTAAACATTTAAACCCCTTTGTGCAGGGCTTGTTTTCCTGTTGTCTTGTGCTGTGCACCTGCTACATACCACTGTCCGTGAGCCTGCCAGGTTAATTACATATAATGTTAGTAACCTTGTTTCCACCACAGGGTCCAAAAACCTTACTTGTATTGATTTCTATGCCAGTCTATCAATTCAAACAAACAGTACTTTCGGTCTTCCCTTATTAATATTTTAAATTGGACCTGGCCTTGACAAGTTCCATTCGTCTTGTTGTGGAAGAGGTGATGTACTGAGTTTGATATGTCGCTTGTGGTGGTACCTTATTGTTGCAGCAATTACTACCTCTTGAAGCTAATTCTTGAGCTCCAGCCTTTTTGAGAAGTTTGAGGAATACTCCAATGTTATGGGCAAAATACCCTTTTTCCGACTGAGACAAGAAGTTTGATACCATTTTCACCTCTGTACATTCACTGGTTTGGTTCTTATGGGTAGCATTTCATGTTAGCTTAGCATAGAGACTTGAAGTCTACAGGAGTCATTAACCTAGCTCTGTCAAAGTGAAAAAAATAAACCTTACAGCAACTCTGAAGCTATCTTATTTACACAGTGTATCACTTGTATTTGAAATATGCATCTTGGAAGTTTTTTTTAAAAAAAAAAGAGTCATTTTAGGCGAAGTTAGATTACCTTGACAGAGCTAGGCTAATGACTCCTGTAGACTTTAAGTCTTTTTGCTAAGCTTACACAAAATGCTAACCATCAGAACTGAAGCAGTGGACATAAAGAGATGAAAATGGTACTGAACATCTTGTCTCAGTCTGGGTAAGTTGGAAAAAGGGTATTTTGCCCAAAACGGAGTATTCTTTTAAGACAGCACTGAGCTACTGAAGTCATAATAGATCATATAAAGAGTACCTTGGTTGCCTGTGTTGCTGAACTCTACCCTAAATTTTATCTTGCTCATACCCTGAGTTAACACTGTCTATGCTACAATGCTACACATACAGGATGTAGAGGAGACTTGACAGCTGGAGGTCTGTGTTCACAAACACTCACAATTAGGGATGCAGAGGCGTTTCCCGTGCTCTTTTGCTCCTTGGCCATCACTTCCGTCTCCATCACTTCCTCACTTCCCCCTAATCTGTCTCTCCGTCAGTGGACTGTCATGATGAGCCCAGGATGATCACCCCTCTCCCTTGTGAATGGTCCTCCAGGTTTCCTTGGGAAAGGTTATCTGTCCGCCAGTATCTGTTTGCTTCTCTTCCCATCTTCGAGTGTCATCCTCAATCTCGTTCTCACATTCTGACCATCTGCACGCCTGTCTCCCTGCATCATAACCTGCACATGTGTCTGTCTGTCAGCGTGTGCTGCTGAACATGCCATTTCCCCATGCCCACAAGACGATCCCGTTGGCTTTGGTTTTTCTCTATGCACCTTTCAGGACAGCGGCAGGCTGAGCTGATTTATGATGACTTATTGTTGACCCATCAAGGTTTGGTTTTTATGTCTCCACTCCTGCCTTTTACTAGTGTTAAACTGTCCCTAAATCTTCTGCCCACTCAAACATGCACACACACCCCCTCTCCGTTCTCACAGTCATAATCCTCCTCCTCCTTCCATTGCTCCCATCTCAAAGTGGGTCCACCTGTAATTAGACTGGAATCCCATGGCCTGTAATGCTGCCATAGCCCTAACAACCAGGTGCAGCTCTTACAGACCTGAAACCAGCCGCTGACCTATTTCCACATCTCTCTCTCTCTCTCTCTCTCTCTCTCTGCTTCCTCAAGTATTAACATAAGTGATTTTTTAGCAATTTGGAAGCTCTTATCTGAAGTGACTTGAGTCGGCAGGTAGGGGTGTAACGTCTAGCCCAAGGTCACTTTCACAGGATGCATGGCTTAGGATGGAAACATTTTGCCACCTTCCCTAAGGTGTGAGGGCTTGCTTTGCATTCATGAGTTGTAGATAGGAAGAATTTGCACTGTGTGTGTTGAAGTGTGTGACTGCTGGAAAAATCCCTGAGATCACACTCTCCTGGCCTCCTTGCTCAGGAATCTCTCTCTCCCTCCCTGCTGCTCGCCCATCCAGGCTGACAGATTTGCCTGGCTGGAGTGGAGGCACTAGGCCTGCCCCTGTTGTTTTAGCCAACAATGGCAAGGAAGTGATGGCTTTCAGAGACAAACAGAGATATCTGGCAGAGGATGTCTCAGTGGCTTGAGTGTGTGCATACATACACATAGATGGGGACAGACGTGCACAGTTGAAAGACTTTTTACCGTTGCAAAATCAAATAGACGGTAAATACACACACACACATGCAGTCACGCATAAAGTGTATCTCGCTATTTTTGACCTAGCCACTTTGCTGCTATGATCAAATAGAATTTTGCAATTATTTTTCTTTTAATATACACAACACATTTCAGCGAACTGCCTTTCAACAAACAACAATCTTTACAGTCATGTGTGACTAATCAGGCTGTGGCTCCATGTGAAGCGAAGCATATCCTATTGAAGCTGAATAAGCACATAAAAGCCACCTGTAGAAAACCCCACTTCACATGATTGTCGTGATCATTACACACAGAAAAAGTGGGTTCTTTAAGGGTTTGTTTGATTAGGGTAGTGGCTCTACATCAAGCCATAAAGACTCAACAGCTCTCTGTTTGGTTAAAATGAACTAAAAACTAACTTAGCGTTAGTTACAAGTAGACACATCATCTAGACGACTAGTAAGCCAAGCTAGACAACACTAGGGAACAGCTACTGATGGTAACAAAGGTGAATGCTAACAAACAGAAGCCCACAAAATAAAAGTTGCCACAACTTTGAGTGACTGGAAATATAACAATGAGAGATTAAAAAAACACATTACCAGTAAAGGCTCACAATTATTTATATTTATGAATTTAAACTGTAGCTGACGGTGCTCACTTTTTGTGGAGAATTAAATATACAGCGTGAATAAAACGTATAATTTTGATCTATTACTGCTAGTGCCGATGGATTCTCGGCTGTAGTTGCTGCTTGTGTTGACTAGCAAGTGGGAAATATTGGTGCCTACAAAATTTCCTACATGGTACTGGTTATGACCAGTAGGATGTGTTTTTTGAGTGTTTTTTTCCAGTCAGCAGCTTGTGTTTTTGGTAGATCCACTTTGACGTGCACAGCATAAAACCTCTTTGAAGTCTGACAAACAATATAGAAAACCTAAATCTAACAATCTAATGGTCAAAAATGACATGACTTACTTTTTCAGAAAACTAGGGAACTTGAAATGAATCTTCTACTGGTGAGCCAAAAGCTTTCACTTTGAATTTGTAGTGAAATGTGAAATGGAAAAACTGATCTTCCAGTGTAACTGCACTGAAAAATGGAATCAGCAGGAGCAGTAACTTAGGGGTCATCGGCTGGCCTTTAGGTTGTGACCCCAGGGACTTCAGACATGGGAATTCAGCAAGGACCTAATGGAAATCCTACAGTGTGTTAGCCACATCAGAAGCACATAATAATATTGGCCCTTCTGGCAAGCATAAAAACTGACAAATCAGAATAAAGAACCAAGCGTGGTTCTTGAACCATAAAGAGCCATTTTCTGCTACTATAGTATTGTAGAACCCATTTTGTTCGAAGTGTGAAGGATGAAGCACAGCTATTAGGAGTGAAAACGTCTCTGCAACAAAGTCTGGCCAGTGATATACCAGAGAGGGAAAGAAGGAAACAGAGGCAAAGTCCAAGATTAAAGGGCATGAGTGACGGAGAGAGTCGGGAACATACGGAGAGGGACATAGGGAGGAAAGTGGGGAACAAGGGAAAAGGGCAAATACAATAAGAGGAAAAAAGAGAGGGGAGAGAATATAGGGTTGGGGAACAGTTGAAAAGAGTGCAAAAAGACAAGTGCATGGGGGTTAAATGAGAAGGGAGGGAGACTGAGACACAACAAAAGAGAGATGAAGCGATTGACAAGACACGAGAGAGTGTACTGGTAGTATAAGAACCTGAGTGAAAAAACCTGAAAAAGCACAAATTAGGTGATAAGAAAGTGTAGAAAGATGAGCAAATTCAAAAAAAATCTCATAGAAACCAAATGATTGCTGTTGATTCTTATGAGCACTGCTCCTTCTCCGATGTACAAGCGTGCATGTTGCATTAAGATGCACGGAAATGTATGCTGTGCTTGATGCATGCTCTCAGTGCATCACATCAGAAGTCACATATACCCGAGACTATCAAAGAATGCGTACAAAAGCATTCATTATCCGTCTTCTAAAAGTCTGCTGAGGCTCTTCCATGGCTTTTGCTTCAATCCTGTAGTGTGGGGTTCAAGGGAAACAGTCTTAAAACCGTTGCCATGAGGCAGCTCTCAGCATTTTCCAGCAGAAACATGGAGTCTGAGAGAGGCTTGGCCCGAGGGAACAAGTTCCATCACAGACTGAGAGCTACTGCCAGAGGTATGCCCAGATTCACCTCTTCTTCCTCCTCATTGTCACTCCGGAACCACTTGTACTACACAGAGAGCATGTCCATATATTACCACACAGCTCTGATGACCATTTTGAAATGCCACAAAATCCTCTTACTACCAAAAACAAAAAAGTATCCATCTTTCATAATTGAGATTTTTTCCCATGTTGCGTGAGAGGACGGAGGCGTGCCCTCAAAGAGCTCTCGAAGCCAGACGTATTCGAGAGGGCTCTTAGAGAAATGTATGAGGACTGAGATGGGTGGAGGCGTCGAATGTGGAGAGTTTGGGATTGCGCTGTCCTAGTTTTTCAACAGGCTTTGAGGACTTTCAGCCTCAGATAGGGAAAGACCTTGTGCAGGGTGCCTGGAATCGTATGGAGATCACCGGTTCCGTCATAGAACATACTCAACGTGACGACCGCCAATGTCCAGACATGTTTGCAACCGGAATACAACCGTATTTCTCTGTATATCCGACAAGGCATATCTGCATTGAGTGCTCAACAGACCTGATTTGCTGCTGCAGATGCTTAGGATTCTCATAAACGGAATCTTTTCCTTCTTGTACCCCAGAATCAGTCGTCTTCTAAAGAAAGAAAGAAAAATAGAATTGATATGTGTTTGATGTGCCTTGGTCTCACCTGCATTGAGAAGAAAATAGTTGTTACTTATCTATGTGATTCCATACTTTTTGGACATCCTGTAGTTGAGCAACTAGAGGTTAACAGTGCAATGACGCCTGTCAGCAGCCTAGGACAAGTTGCAGCATGTAGTGCTGATAGTATGTATTCAGTTTGAGCTAGAAAATGTAAAATGTCATCACTCTTTCATCGGCAAATATTTACTCCCCTCCCTACCCTCTGGATGAATGAGGTGAATGTCTAATGTTCTTCCAAGGGTCCAACAAACCTGTAATTGGTCTGAGTCTAGATTTATATTGATTGTAGATTTGATGAGCTGTATACTTGTAGCAAAAGATTTATAGGTAGTTGTTCTTGGCTTTTTTCTGGAGGTAATTCCCCTGGATAGTTTTTTTTTTAATTTACTGCTTTTCTGAATACTCCTGGGAGCAATTGCTGTTGTGTTCAAGTTCCTTTGAGCAATTTGCAAGTTAGGGGAGTGCTGCCAGCTTAACTAACACCAATATTCTTTTTCCCTCATCACACGCAGCTCTGTAAAGTGAACTTGATCAGGCCTTGGATGCGCGCCTGGGGTAGAAAATTCCCACTGGAATTCCCCCAGGTCCTTTTCATCCTGTTGGCTTCCAGGGCCCCGTTCTGGCCCAGTCAGCGTTCACATTGATGCAGGATGATCCCATCTGCAGACATCCCATTCCAGTAAATCAAGGCAGTAGGGGAAGGCAACAGGTCAACCTCCAGTTGGCCTTTACCTGAGGGGCCACAGGGAGTTGTGAAAGGGGTTACGGATTGAGGGGTGAAATCATGGCCAAGCATGTTCACACCACCCAAAAAAATCTCTGCCACATTCCCAGAGTGCTGATAAGAGAGAAAGACATGAGTTCTTTGCAACAAAATGGGCACAGTTATGAGTGAAAATTCTCCCTACTTTTATGTGCCAGGCTGTTATGTATGTAACAGCAGCTCTTTAAAATAACCAATGAAAGGCTTACTTTTATGAGTGTTTCCATTCGATGCTCTCCGAAATAGAAAATTAAAGGTGATAACTAGGCTGGCCCCATGACTGTCTGAACTTAGTAAGTTTGCAATGTTAAAATTAGGATGTTTGTGTGTGTGTGTGAGTGTGTGCTCTTGCTCCTTCTGAAGTAAGTCCGCCCCCTTCCTCTTCTTTTCATTACCTTATTGGGACTAAAGTGGTGGTTTTGTTGTTGCCACTCAAGCCAAATCTCTTTCTTTGTCTCTCACTGTGTTTCTGCATGTCTGTCTCTATGTGACTCACTCCTTTACACTCAGTCGTTCTCCCTCTGTCCCACTCTCTCTCTCTCTCTCTTTGTAGCTCTCTCTCTGCCCAGTCTTTGCAGATCGCAGATTGAACTTGCCGGTTAGGATGCTAGTGGAATCTTGATCAGGCCCAATTTACATCTAGACAATGGTGGGAGTTGAGAAGCGATTTCTCTCCTCTTTTTCCTCTCTTCTCGTCTCCCTGAGCTTCCTATGTCTCCATCTTGTCCTCCCTTCTGCTTCAGTCTCTTTGCCAGGCGGCCCCACTCCTCCTTGATTGTTTTTTTGAGATGGGTGTCTTGAGAGACAGAGGGAAGAATAAAGGAGGGCAGGGTGGAGAGGGCACCACCTCAGCAGTACGCTGAACTGAATGCCTATGGACTTCATCTGTGCTCAAGAGGATGTGGACCTTTCGATAATGAACTTCACACACTTGTCAATGCAGACAGACCCACACTCATATGTTAAAGCCTTAAACAGGCTGCTGAGGGCAGAGCCAGCCTTCTGTCATCCCGTCTGCCCACGCTTTCTTAATAGCTTTGTGCATACATGACATGACATTGCAAATTACCATCGATTAACATAAGCTTCACTTGGCATCAATTCCGGTGTCATATTCAGACATTGCCGTTCAAACACTGATCCCCTCTGACAGAATTGCCCCTCACAAATAACAGGCTGCTCTGTGCTCCAGTATAAAGTGTCTCAGATTTGACTAAGTGCCTGAAACGAAACCTGTCACAGTGGGATAATTGCTGTTTAGACTAATTGTATGTAAGGATAGAGCTAGGTGGTTGGGCTTGTCGGAAGCGAGGCGCACTTACACTGCAAAAATATCAGTCTTGAAATTCCACCGACGGGGGTTGTAGGGTTTGTTCCAAAACACAGTATGAGCGAGAAAGCCACAAAGAAAGTTTTCAAAGCCTGAAATCTCAGCGCCTGGCAAAATCCTTGAGTCACTGGTATTGATCGACAACCCTTTCAACCCCCTTTTACTGTGGTCATTTTGTCCTTTGGGACAAAACTTACTCATTGCACCTCTCAAACAAGTGGAAAAAAGCCCAAAGCCAAAGTTCAGTTCACGTGTTGTCAATGCTGTTTCAGTGAAAATTGCTGAAAAGAGTTGGAACCCAGTGGAAGTATTGGGAAAACTTTACTCGAGTGCTCATAATGTGTTATGAAGAGTCATATGGGAATTATGAGTGTGTTATTATTATAATCTATTAAGCACCAAGTGTGATTATAAGAAAATTTTATCAGTGCTTCTAATGCATCTAAATGCACTTCAACAAAAGTGTTATTACATTATATCACTACACTGAGGGATTTTTTTTCACTGTTCAACAGAAAAGATGGATCTATTTAGCAGCATCAAAACAGACTGCCAGCCCTCATACCAGCTTCTGTCGGGTCAGTCACTGTGACACCTGATGCTCGATGCGTCACCTGCATTATCATGCAAATGAAAACGCTAACAAATGGGGCGGGCAGCCATCACGATGTGGCCCCTTGCGCACCAGGAAGGGTCCCGCCTTGGGGTTTACAGTTGGCAAATTACCTGCAGTCAGTCACGGCCGTCGTGGTTTGGATTCGCTCACTTTAGTGCCGCCATCATTTTCTGGAGGAGCAGAAATGAGATCCACCGTGCAGTCCTGACAAACGGTGATGCCTCGCCACTACCCCTCACTGGATAGCTGTTGGTGTGTGAAGTATATTAAAATGCTCCTTGTCCCAAGAGGGCCCTTTTTCCGTCTTAGCTTTAATAATGGAGATGTGCAGAATGTGATGAGGTTGAAACTTGGGCCGTGGGAATAGAATGCCATTGTGAGAGTGGGATGGTGCATCTGTGTGTGTCTGTGTCGCTATCTTTCTGTGTGTGCATTTGCCCCCATTCTTGTGTGTGTTTCTGTATATTTATGCATATTATTTTCCATATTTGTGTATGCATCTTTCTTGGTGTGTGTGTGTGTGTGTGTGTGTGTGTGTGAATGAAGGGGAACGGCAGCCTTTTCTCCCAGGCACCAGGGCAGAGTATGAAGCCTCCTGAGGATGAGCAGACGGCTTTTTAATTTCGCTCCTCTCCGCCGCCGGTCGGCTGAATTAACAGGAATTGAAATGTGCCAAGAAGGAAAAAAAATAAAAGTTTTTTCATCAACAACAAAGTTTGAGACTAAACTTCTCTATTATCACACTCACATTTATTAAGCACTGGAGGGAGACTGAGTTCAGGTGTTTGTGCTGGGGTT
>OMKZ01018631.1:34701-45609 GCA_900302535.1 Neoniphon sammara | reverse complement strand
CTTTGCAGTGATGCCACCCCCCCATCCCACCCCTCCCTTTCTCTCCCTCTGACAGAGTGTTTCCCCAGAGACTCAGCTCAAACTGCAGAGCAGCTCTGTGTGGCAACTGTTGAACAAAATGGACTCTTAAAAGAAGGAAAGAAGAAAAAATCCCATGGGGAAAGAGGAGAAGAAAAAAATCAATGTGGAAGAAAGGGATTTTTAAAACAGGAGAAGCCTAAGAGCTGAAAAAAGAAAGAGAGCAAAAGAGTGAGGGAGGGAGACAGAGAGAGAGAAAAGGGGGGATTGGTCTACAGTGAAAGGATCAGTGAGAAAAAGGCATTTACTTCTATGAGTGGTACACTTATTGTTACTCTGGGCGCAGCGATAACAGTAGAGGCACTGTTAATTGTGTCGTAATACTCTCCTTGATCCAATGACATGCATTCCTCTGCTCTTTTTAGTAAACCTTTTATTTCCAGAAAAACGAGGAACAATCTGGTATGTGAGGTTGTCTGGATGGTTGAAGCAGAAGCTGTGTGAGACGGAGCTTGCTAATGAGCACGCAGGGAGAGCCTGCCTTGTTATTGTTGAGTCTTATTTGGAAACACTGCAACCAAGAGACTGGGGCGGAAAGTTAATTCAGGCTGTCAAAAAATCTCTCAATCTAGGTTAATTGCTCAGGGAGAGGGAACCTCAAGATCATCATTACAGGATGCTTTATTGTGATAACAAATGCACCTGTTACTTAATGAGAATCGCAAAGCATTTTGGCTTGTGAGGAGAGCTTTTCTACATTTGCTGTTGCAATCAGCATCTCTCTCTATTTTTTTATAATGACTTTTTTTTTCTCTTAAGCTGTGTGTGGATGATTAGACATGGATGGGCCCAACTTAAGGCAGAGAATCCAGTTCACCCACCAGTACCATCAATGGTAAACCTTGACAGCCTGAACCAAAACAAAACAACATTTTGGTGGCAGCTGGTCAAGACAGTAACCAAGCAAATCAATTCCTTGTGTAGATTCTTCAGTAAAGTATGTTATCTTAGCTTCAGACATGACTAATTTAATTTGCATTCTCCAGGAAAGGCCATGCCAATATTTCAATAGTCTCACTTGGCTACAGTGCTGAAACGCTCAGTCAATTAATTGATTAGCTGAACGGTGGAAAATTAATATCTACAATTCTGAAAATCAATTAATCGCTCTAGTCACCTATCTTGTAAAAACGGCAAATATTTGATGGTTACAGCTTCACATATTGTATGGTTTACTTGCTTATCTCCACTTCATATCATTATAAAATCAATACTTTAAAGGCTAATTAAGTAATTTTAATGTATCACTTTGGGTTTGGTAACTTGTGATGGGCATTTGTCTTTATTTCTGATACTTAATAGATGAAAAAATTAATTGATTAGCTGAAAAAATAATCAACATATTAATCAACAGTGGAAATGATCATGAGTTACAGCCCAACTTGAATACACATTTGTCCACAGCACGACAAAAATCTGGCAGAACCCATGTCTTTGTGGCATAATGGGGAAAAATGTTTTGGGGCATGGTTAGGGTTAGTATGTGAAATTGTGAAAATGGTTGGATCATTATCAAAAACCTCCAGGTAAGAAAGTTACAGATGTAAGATATCTTTATGACAAGAGAAAAAAAATGTAAAAAATCCTATTTGTAAAGACCAAAAATATTTTTCCAGCCATATATGGGTATTGCAGAACATTGTTTTTTTGTTTTGTTTTGTTTTGTTTTTTATTGCAGAACATTGTTGACCCAGTCCAGTATTAAATGGTGTGCTAATGCAATGCTAACTGGCTAACTTGCTAAAGTGACCGAGTTTTAGTTTTGGGGGGATGAAAAGAGCAGCACAAAGGAAGCATAAAGGGAGGAGTATTTTGCCTGCAACTGGTAGAGGCTAAACCTTCCTGCAGGTCAGACCAGTATTTCAGAGAAATGGTTTTAAGTAGGTTTATGGGTTGCACTGAAAGTTTGTGGAGCGCTGATATGAATTAACAGCAGATATGTTCAGTATGGCAGGGACTGTCTGGCTGAGAAACAATGCTGCGATGCCAGACAGCAACAGAACAGACAGACTCACCAGGCCTGAGACTTCCTCCTGGGCACACTCTGTCTAGTCCACTTGGAGTGAGGGGTCAGGTGGTAAATCAGCTGTCGGCAGATCTTGTTGGTGGACTTCAGGGAGTCAGTCTCCTGCAAAACACACAAGGACCCGTTGGTGGGTGAACTAAATAAAACACATCTAGCCTATAAGACAAACAAACTATATGTACTCACAAGAACCAACTGGAACATCACACATTTTGGAGATCATCAGAAGAAAAGAAACCAACATGTAGCAGACCTACATTTTGCATATGATAGCATGTTATGGCTGTGCTAATGGAGGCTGTTTTACATATGCCTAGATGTTTACTAGCTGAAGGTTATGTATAATTGCCTGATGTTTGATCTCTCCTTCTTTATTCCTGTAAAAATGATTGTGGTTGTGCACATGATCATAAGTGATTTCTTTTTTGTCCACTAAATACAGCGGCTTCAAACATTTTCTGCATTACTTTAGCCTTTCTATCAGTTTCCTTCTTGCCTCCCCGCTCCATCTCTCTCCTCCTCCCTTTTCCCCTTCTCTTTTCTCTCTCCCTTCCTCTGTCACAGACTTTAAACGGATTGGGCTGAGCAGAGCAGGGTAAATCTAATTAATGGTACAACACGACAACAAGAAAGAGGCAATGTAGCAAAAGAGAAAAAAGACAGGGGCAATTTACCTTGGGGCGATTAACCATTCCCATTTTAACCTTTTCTCTTGTGCAATAAACAAGCCTCATACTTCAAAACATTCAGTGTTGTTGTTTCAGCCAGTGGGCTGGCTGAGAACAGCATTACAGCCCTGCATACTGATTCATAGCATGAAAGTATTCTTAGAAAATGGGAACGCACAATCTGCAAAAGTCAATTAGGGCACTAAATATGCAGTACATCGACTCTACACAATGTTTAAAATTATTCACAGAGAGGACCTACATAATGCATTTACTAAATGAATGGTGTGAAATAAATTACCATGAGTTTCAAAACACATTTAACTCAGAGATAATTAACATTTTAGCCTTCAATATGTCCTAGAATATGAAATCTCAACACAGCTCAGGGTGACAGAAGAACACGCTGGCCATCTCTGATGTTGCAGAACCAAAGAGCAGCTGACAGCCCTTAAGCTCAGCACACCACCTCTCTAAATCTTTGTTTTGTTTGACACAATATCCTGCTATGGGTCGCAGCCAGCCAGGAGAACATCTCTGCCAACTTTGTGCTCCCCCCTTCTCCTTTCCCCTGCATCAAAAAGACACTTGGACCTCCTCACCAAAACAAACAGTGGTAAGATTACAATTTGTTCTGGGTAATAAAATATAAATAAAAACTGGAATACAGTGATATTAACTTAAAGCAACTATGCAGTCTTTTCTTAAATTTCTTCTGTCAAACTAAGTGTGAAAATGATGAAAATGATGTTTTTGTGATCTTCAGCTCTTGCGAACTTCTTTCCCATTTTCCTATCCAATAGCTGCTTTTGTAATGTAATTTCATATATTCTGACCTGCAAATGGCTATATTCTTTGTGATACCCATACTCCATACAGAAAAAAACAAACAAACAAACAACAAAAAAAAATCCTTAATTAGATGCATATTTTTCATGGAAAAATTGCAGTGCAGGCATTTTGTTCTGCTGCTGGGCCTTCATCATTGTATATCTCATTTCCAAACAACAGAGCTACATATAGGCAGGTTGGTCACATGATTATATAGAGAGCACTGCACAGTAGCATCACATGGTTTTATGTCAAAATGTATAAGCTCTAAATATGTTGATTGATATGCAAAGACAAATAGATTAATCTGTGCTCAAAATTTCACTTCCTCCATGTTCAACCAGGTGGCGCCCTGCTGGCTTGATGGAATGCAAGTAGTGGAGGAATGGTTTATACATTTTGGCCTAAAGGTGGCCACCACAACTAACAGGGTTCATTCTGGGAGGAGCGTGAATATGGTCACCAAATTTCATGGCAATCCGCCCAATAGATTCTGAGATAATGTATACAAGCCAAAGTTTTGCCTGATGGTGGCGCTAGGGGAACGATCATGAGGTCACCACAGTTGATAGGGTTCATCTTCTGGGGAGCATGAATGTGTTCACCAAATGCCATGCCAATCTGCCCCACAGATTGTGAAATATCAAATTTGACATTTTGGCTTAAGAGTGGCAATAAAAGAAAGAGAAAGATGATGGTGACACCAAAATTGACACAGTTCATTCGATGGGAAGCGAATGAACCCTATCAACGTTGAGCCTGTTGTTGAGCAAATTACTTGGCATTACATTTAGAGATATGTTCTGTACAAGTCAAATGTTCGGCCCGAGGGTGGTGCTACAGAAAAGGTCAAAGGGTCATCACAATTAGGAATCTTCCTTTGGGGCCTACACATTTTGTGATTATCTTGTGAGCAGAGTTGACATTTTGGCCTGAGGGTGGCATTAGAGTAAAGGTCATGAGATCACCAAGATTGACAGTTTTCATCCCCTGGGGAACATGAATGTGTTCACCAAATTTCACGGCAATCCGCCCGATAAATTTCAAGATTTCAATATTGCCTTAAAGTGTTTAATGAACGGACAGACAGACCAACATGGTTAGCATTAGGCCTCACCTGCTAGTGGGGCAAATACAGTTCTAATCACATAAATATTAAATTTACACATTACAAATTGTTTTTCCCATCACTCTTTTTTGTAGTAAAGAGTGTGCCGGCTGGCGTGCGTGTGTGTGTGTGTGTCTTTGAAGATCCATTTCTTTATCAGCTCAGCTGTGACAACATGTCAGTGTTTGGTGATAACAGACGCAGCAATGTTGGCTACATTTTCCATATCCACAGGCTGGATGTCAGACTTTTGTTTTACTTTTCTTACAGATTTGTCTCAGAAGAAGGTGAAGCATTTTTGGGGTTGGGGCTGCAAGAAGCCAAGTTAGAAATCAGTGTAATAACATAATAGCTCTGTGAATCCTATATTAATGTCAATGGGACGCACAATAGCAAAAGATCCCCTCCAGGGAATATAGTATAAACACTCAAATAAACTCTACATCAATCCATTTGCACTTTTACTGTGTACAGTTTTTTTTTGGAGTCTATAAATGTTCAGTGTCCCTCAGTGATAATTTTCTCAACCAGTGGAGCAGCATGTAATCATTCATCTGAAGGTGTAATATGAAAACAAAACTGGAAATCCACAGTTTTCACATGCAATAAAGCAATAAACTAGTTCATACAGAAAATATTTATAATTTACTGTTCAGTATCTGACACTTAGGAGTGAGGGGCTGGGATTCATCGGCTGCATACATGTATTTACATTTACATTTACATCTAAATGAGAGAGAGAGAGAGAGAGAGAGAGAGAGAAGAGAATTGATAGGATTCACACAACACCATGAAACTTTGTGGAAAAGTTGATCATGGAGCAAGGAAGAAGTGGCTAACTTTTCACATTAATTGGCCAAAGGCGGGTAGGGGTGGGGTGTGTGGCAGTAAGCAGGTTTCCTGCAAAACACAGAACTGCACTGAACTTGGCATAGAACTTCCAAAATTATTTTACATTATACCATCAGATTTTGTGTGCCCTACAAACCTTCCATTATTGGTCCAATTAAATAACACAGAGACACTGGAAAGCTCATTTCCATTTTAGACAAAATCGGCCAGCCAATTTTCCAAAACTTGGTGGTTGGTGCAGTGGTAGAAGTGCAGCCCTAATGGCCACTACACAGATATCGTGATGATCGGCCACATAATAAGCAATTAAAATGCTTACAAGAGGCTATAATTTGAACATGCATATCTCTTGTCCCGGTGTGTTGGTAATTAGGCATGGAAGAAATGGTTAATTAACTTTAGTTAAAAATTGTGGCAATTGGCACATCTTGACAACCGCATAGCATTGACTGAGATGTGTACGCTTCTGAGTGCCGTTACTTGAGTACTTTCTAGACCCTTACTGACACTCTATCACTAAGACTTTGAGATCAAAGGAAAGTCTGTCCAAAGTCTCACATCTCCCTGTGTGGAATTCTTCAATACTTCAGACAAGGGCTGGTTCCTTTTATATTCTCACAATTCTTGGTACTCTCTTAGCTCTTACATATGCACCCAACGTACTTCCAAGTAAAGAATCTTGTCTCCTTTTGTAGTAAGAGCTTAAGCTCCTGGTCCGGCGAATCCATGTAATGTGTGTTCTCTTCAAAGCTGTTAGTCTTTGAAAGTAGAACTTTTTGAATCTCTTGCTCTGTGAGGGCATGGGTGACAGAGACATGACAAAGACACTTTTCTGTGTTTGCAATGTAAAAATAATGATTAATTCAAATCTACATTGTAACAAAATGTATTTTTCATAACAAAATGACTACAACTAAAATGTATCTAATTTCTACGATATAGCCTACTATAAAATGAACAACAAAATCGTCTGATGTATCACTTGGATACGATCAGTCACATGGCATCAGTGTCCTCACCTCCATGGGGATCGAACCGCAAAACCTCTGTTCAGCAAAATCTTTAGCATTGCCACAATCCACTGAGCCAGTAGTATTGATATGTTAATAGTACTGTATATAGCTGCATGTATAGTTGTATGTATAATATGGATAGTTGACTTGAGAAATCAAACATTAATGCATCATATCAAGAACATCCGTTTTGCATTATGTAAAATGTATCATTTGCTCTATTTTGTAAAAAAAATATTCAAATTTAAACTGAAAAAGCTACTTCTCAAAATTCCTCCTTAGCTAATGCTGCTATTCGGAGCTATCCCTGTGTTGAGACACGACTATGATGTATTTTTCATATGAGGAGCTGTTATGCCATATCATGCAAGATCAATCATGTCTACAACAGAAGCAGAAGACCTTGTAAAATCATTTGCCCATATAAAACACAAATACCTTACACATTTTAACTACTAACTACACATTTTGACTACTAACGGAGTAGCAATAGCACTGCCTTAACAGCATAAATACCATAAAGATAAGTCTAGGCCTACGCATACCTTGCAGTGAGATCAGTGTTTTGCTGACACCACCATACTAATTTGTAGAAAAGCATTTCATTATAATCCGACTACACAACAAACAAACAAGCAACCATGAAAAAACAAATATCTTACCTCACTTTGCAGGAAAAGAAAAGATTTTCAAGATAATTACAATTCCTGGAGAACATGACCCTTAGTACCACAAACATCGCACACACCAATTAAATCTGCAGATAAACTCTCGATTCATTGTTTCGTCATGTAAGTCCTTGCCTATTCAACAAAAGTAAAAGTTGTTATTGTTTATTGGCCACGAAATGAGCTAACCAATGTAGTGAATTCTCAGTCGTCAACTCTCTCCTATACTAGTGTGCTTATAGCTTAAATCATACTAATTAGCGGGCAGCTATGGACATAAGCGCTCGGGAGATGCATTTGTTTGTTCATGTGTAATGCTTTTTGCCAGGCACAGTGCTTAGGAGAGTTACAAGACTCACTGTTCAGATGGTGCAGAGCCCCAAGAGCCCTGTAAACTGGCCAGGTCACATCTAGAACACTATAAATTCTTCACAAAATCATGATCCTTGGTTACATATTTACCAGAACAAACAAGTGCCAAGTGCAATGTACACATTTCTGCCTACTAGCAGGATTTCATCAGTGTATATCGCCTTTCCAGACAAAAAGGAACTAAAAACAAGTGAGTTCATCACGATTGCCTCAGAGGTGGAACACTTCAGGGTTTAGACCTGCGGGCAAAGCTGTAGCTTTGCAAGCCATGCAAGCAGAAACCTATATCATCTACACTTTATCAAGAAAACTGGGATGGCTGTGAATCAAGTTAACACCATACAGAAGTGATAAACATCACTCTAGTACATCATTAAACATAAGCAATTTCCCTGCGAGAACCAATAAAGTTTTCTGAATCTGAATTTTTAATTTACCTTTCCTACCCTTACTGCATTGCTCCTACAGCAGTACAGTAATGTTACTGTAGGCCTGGGTGGTAACAATCTGCCTTTTGCTGCGATGACTAATGCCTCTGAGTGGTTTATTTCACTATTAATTTAGGTCGCTCAACAACACTTGATATTGGAGCACCTATTGTTTTGGCTGATGTCAGCTTAACTTAGATGTTGGGGTTTCTTGGAAATTGTGAATGCACAATTGATATACTTGGGTGTGATGCTTTAAGCTGGCTTTTCAGAGTCACTGCTGTGACACACACAGACACCGTTGAACATGGTCGCGACAACATATTCCCTGTGACGACTGCAGGAGTTCATGAAGACAGGCACAGCCTTTAATCTGAGGAGGTGATGGTTATTCTGAGGAGACAGCTCACAGGCCTGTGGTTGTTGAGTTTGTGGGGTGATATAATGACCACTTCCAGAACTGAAATATTCTTCAAAAAATATTCTTTAAACTATTAAACAATTATTTTAGAAAATCTTCAAACTGAACCAGCCAAATGATCATTAAGGGCTCCACAGTGGAAATGGTTGAGAATATTGAGGCAATCTGCAACAACAGTATAATGAGGATTTTATTCTACCAATCTTTTAGTGAGTCAGTTTTAACCTTTTCCTTGCCTTGTACGAAACTCTAAACATACAAAGCAACAAATATTTAACTAATATAGTAAAATTGGCCAGTAAATTTATTGGAGTGCAGCAGCCCCACATGTCAGACATTTGTGACCAACAAATCTCGCAAAAGACACGCTTAATCTTGGACAGCTTCAATCATTCTCTCTTTGGGAATTTTACCTCATCCTCTCAGGAGGAAAAGCAGAGGCTGCCTAAGGCAAAATACAATAGATACCATTTTTTCTTTATCTCTTGTGCGCTAAATGTACCCTGATGTTGCACAACACTTTCTTCACATTTCTTATCACAGGATTCTCTGATAAGAAATTATAAACAGATAGGCCTACTTGGGATCTTACTTTTGTCTTTAATGTTTCCTAGTGTATTTGTTTATTTTTTAAATTGTTTTTATTGTTTTATTGACTATTTCATGCTTTTGTTTTTAATGTTTTCGTTGTGTATTTATTTTTTTAATGGCTTTTATTGTTTTCTTGAGTCTTTCATGTAATACTTGTGTGTCTTACTGTTTTTATTGTTGTATTTTGTTCTTGCTGCAAGACAAGTTTCCCCTTGAGGGACAATAAGGAACTGAGCTGAACTGAGCTGAACTGGACTGTAGCAACCAGTGACACCAGTTTATTTTTATCCTACACCACTTACAGACCACAACATCAGCTTAAATAAAGACATTTCAACGTTTGTAAGCGATTGTGACGGTGAGTTTGCAATAAGTCTGTGGGCGTCTTTATGCTGTTTTATTGCTCCGCTTTATAGACAAAATACAGTAGGTGGCAAGCCTGAAACTAGCACTAAGCTAGATTTTGCTTGTTCTCCAAGTGTCTCATGTGATTCCTCCTTTGCTCTCTCCTCTCCTGGAAGCTATAAACCCCTGCTGCTGGCCTGCAGCCAATAAAAGCCCTCCCTTTCTCCAGATAGCAACTCAAGTTCAAGCCCCATCTTCAGCTACTACAGCACAGGTAGCACAATGGAAACCTGGTAGTTGCGTCACAGAGTCTTAAACCTTCTTTTTCCTGGCTCCCATATGGTAGAACAATCTTATCTACAGTCACGACTGCAGAGTCATCACCCATCTTTCGTCATGACTGGAAGCCAATCTCCTCAGGCTACTCCTCCTTGTCTTTTCTTCCCTCTTACATTCCTCTACACGCCTGTGGTAATGGTCTCGGTATTTCAACACTGCTGCAACAAAAGCACCTGCACCACACTTTACTGATGCTTAACACTGCAAATACAGCACTGATGTTCATTTATATTATTACTAGACAACTTGTAATGAAAATGTGATGTAAATGTGCCCTTAAAAGTCCCACAACGAAAAGACAAATCCTTGTATGAAACTACAGATGTCCACAACAGTGTGCGTCAACAATGATGGACAGCTGTTATCAGGTATCTTTCACTGTTCTAAGCTGTGCTGTTTCTTTGCATTTGCCAATTACCCACAGAGTGTACCTTATGACAAGAATACATCAATATAACAGCTGTCAGGGACTTGTCTAAGAATCTAAGTTTATCATTTTACTGTAGCTATTAAATGGATTCAGCTTGTATTGTTAGTGATATGCTGTGGTGTGGGCTCCAAAAACTTCTCATGGTACAGTTTAAACTTTATTCTGCCACACAAACTCACATTCTCTTGCAAGTGATTTCTTATAACAAGTCCTGAAGCACAGAGTCCACACAGCAGTGTTTCATTTGTCAGCACAAACAGTTTCAGTATTACAGCAAATTGATTCTGAGAGAAAAATACTATGAAATGTGCATTGATGGCTCAAGTCGCGGCACTTTTGATCTCTCTGGGAACATCGTGACACTACAAGTTGCCCACATTTGACCATCATTTAAAAATAGGAACATCAACAGCACACACACGCACATACCCCAAGGTCATCTCACCAACGTCAAGCTGGGCCACAATAAATTGACATTGGTAGGCCGGGATCCAAACTGAGGCTACACGCACATTACAGGCCTTAATGCTCAATTCCAATTTTATTTATTTATTTATTTTTGTAAATTTTGGGGGGGGTATTTCTGCTTTATTGTTGGACATTGACAGCAGAGCCGGAATCAAACTCGGCCCGCTGTGATAGCAATATATGGTACAGGCTCCACCAGGCGAGCTGCTGGGTGCCTCTCAATTCCAATTTTTTACCCAAATCCCTTTTTTTTTTTTTTTTTTTTTTTTA
>OMKZ01018631.1:24599-34681 GCA_900302535.1 Neoniphon sammara | reverse complement strand
TTTTTACCCAAATCCCTTTTTTTTTTTTTTTTGTCTTGACTGTTCTTGCTCATGTTTGGAAAGTGACCTACATCTGACATCAGTATGAACCGAGAGCCCTGCTGTGAAACGACCTGCCAACAATGCTGATGTCATATTTGTATAACAGTACTTCACGGAGGCTGGTGAAAGTGAAGCTGGTGAGACACTGGCCGTGGTGCTCAGATATGACTTTGTCTGCTAGTAAAAATGACTTTCACTGTCGTCGCTTTTTCTGAAGAGCACCAACACAGAGTGATGAGTAAGTAAGTAAAAACCACAAGAACTTTGATCTGACCGGTCAGACTGAGTTGCTGCATATCAAATATCTATTAAATTATTATTATTTAGAAATTAAAAGTTCACATTCCACTGGTTTTCATACTGATATGAAAATTAGAAAAAATAAAAACAGATCTGTGTCACACGTATCCAACAAAAAATTGGATTTGGGCCACTTCCATCTGTAGTGTGAACACAGCCCATGCGGCCTGAACAGGTTTCTGGGACATAATTTGTCTTCTTCTCGCTCTTGAATGACCCTTGCAGCTGTACATTTCCAAAGCATTTTCTGCACAGACAGGTTTACGTACAATGTTGTGCTGAGCCAACAGCTATTCTGAGTAATCACGACCTACTCACTTCTGCCAGCTCTCTGAATAGCATAAGGGACCTTTACACAACAAAAGTCAACATGTCACCGCATACTGAACACATTTTAGAGACACCTTGTCGTGACTGAAGAAATACATTTGATTCCTTTATCCTAACAGCCCTCTTTTCATTTCTCATGGTTCTTTGTTTCTGTGCTTGCACTGGAGAGCAAACTCTGTTTATTTTTCAACTGGTGCTCATGCACTTTTGTTTCATATTGATACATAGTGACTTTTCTAGCAAAAATGGACAATTGACAATTTGGGACAAATTCAGTCATAATTTTCACAAACGATGTGACATTTATTAGTATTGCTAAAAATGTTGACATATTGTACTTTGCCACTGTCTTTTGGATAAACCCTCACACAATGGTTAGACTAGTTAAAGGAATACTCCAACATTTTGGGCAATATCCCCTTTTGCCGACTGAGACAAGCTATTCGATACCATTTTCTCCTCTCTACATCCACTGATTCGGTTCCGACGGTTAGCATTTCATGTTAGCTTAGCATAAAGACTTGAAGTCTACAGGAGTGAACATTATGTCTTCATGGGTTATAGTTCCTACCATTTAACTTCATCTATCTTTTCCTGAATGACTCGTTTTTTTGTTTGTTTTTTTGTTCTAATTCCAAGACGTGTAATTCAAATATACATGATACACCATGTAAATAAGACAGCATCAGAGTTGCCATAAGGTTTGTTTTCATTCACTCATTCATTTTTCATTTCATTTCATTCATTCATTTTTTCACTTTGACAGAGCTAGACTAGCTGGCTCTCATAGACTTCAAGTCTTTTTATTAGTCTTTCTTGTCTCAGTCTGGGTAAGTCGGCAAAAGGGGATATTGCCCAAAACGTTGGAGTATTCCTTTAAAGAAAAATTGAATCACATTGTATGCATACCCTTTTCGGACACTGCATATCCCGGGCGAGGCTGAGCAGCAGCTCATGAGAGATTGGGTCCACCAGGTTGAGAAAAGCTGCGTTCTTGTACAAAATGTCATTGAGTGATGTTCCCTGAAGTCCTAAGTCCTAGAGAAAAGAGCAGAGAGGAAATTGATTTGGTTAACTCACAGTTACTGAAACTAACAAAAGGAAATTAAGCCCTTTGAAAAAAGGAGCCCTTCAACTGGGAAAAAAAAAAGTTCAAGCCATGCATAATGTTTTAGTGACATTTCTTGGAGAGTTTAATGGAAATAGATTGTCAGTGTTTACTTTGTTCATCCCCTTTTATCTTGCCCTCTTATCGTGCTGCCAGCTGATAAGGTTTTCACCGTACGCATCGTGTGCACAGACGCATAATCCAGCAGGGAGCGGGTTAAAGTTTATGCCAAGTGAGTTAAGATAAAAGTGAGCGTCCTATTTCAAAGTGGTTCATTCAGATCAAATGATAAAGTCACATTCTCTCATGAAGAAAATCACACTCTTTCTGGTGCCTGTGAAATCGTGGTGCTGCCTCGCAGATTTCAGCTGCAGCATTGCCAACAGGAGGTTTCATCATTAACACAAACTCTAAACAACATTAGGAAAATACCATTTGATTCAAGTTAAATGCACTTTCGCTTTCTACCCTCATTCTTCAGTATTCATGAGCAAAAAAAAAAAAAAAAAGTGTCTGATGTGCAGAGCAGTTTAATAAAACCAGGAACCAGGACACATCCCCAGGGGTTGACGATATTTGTATCATCTGCGGGGTGTTTCTATTTGCAGTGACAATGTAAATATACTGAGGCAAAGGAAGCTGCATCTTCAGGTAATGCTCCAAGTGCTGCCGTGTCATCGTCAGCTTGTGTTTGAGACGTAACGTTTTCAGACACATGAAATAGCCCCACCGACATGCAGACTCCACCTCCTTTTTAGGGGAGGATGCCAACATACAAACACACACATAAACAGAGAGTGCAATAACAAGCAAACAGTAGGCAAGACATGAAGCTCATCAAGTGAAACCAAAGAATTCACTTGATGAAAGGTTGTGAACAGGAAGTCAAAATTATTAATCAAAACTTCTATTAATGGCCTACTAACTATACGTAACATATATAATACATAACATATAACATATATAATATTCTGCCTGTTATTTTTCTCTTCTCGCATGGTGTGCCAGTGACATAACTGCGATCTACTGTATGTCAGTGGGAAGGACATTTTCCACCGGTTCAGAAGTTTGTCTTCACCCTTGTTTACAGTGTTGACATTATTTTATTTTTTATAAAACCGTACATGTACAGGCTGTAGATTAGGAACTGAAAAGCTCATGAGCGAATACCTAAAGCTCCATATGAGCTGAAAAGACACTGTAGCTTGTAAAGAGATGGCTGGAGGTTGAAGCTATGTAAAACATGCACTGTGCTCTGACAGCCCTAACACTCGCGGGCACAGTGGAAGCAGAGAGGAAAACTCCCATCAGCATTTTCTCCTCCTCCAGCTTTCGAGTTGATTTATTACAGTGGAGCTCTGCGGGATTCCCTGATGCTGGGCTATCCTCCAGTCCAGCTCTCCCTTCAAGAGACCTCATTTAGTGTAGATAGCACACTTACCCTTAAAAGGACGCATAGTGGAATTTGAAGATGATTTCATGATTGTGTGATAACCATGTAGTGTAACTACAGGATCAGATGCATCTATTGTTGACTGATTTGTACAGCATTATGAGGGATTCACAGCTGACATCCTGAACTAACCATGTTTTGTAATCCTCACTGAGATTTCATCTCATGGTTTAATTTTACTCAGTCCAAACACATAGCAAGAAATGTTTTTCAATTTGTCACTGACAGCATGTCAGTGCATCTGTTTGACTTGTGTCTTCAGATTCCACCACAAAAGTATTGTGCAAAGCTGCATATCTAATCTAATGTCTGCCTCGTCACAAAAGTCTGAATACAGCGATGGGTTCTGAATCGGAGAACGTCACCCTGCACCAACAGCTCATTAGAATCCAATTTAAAGTATTGCGGAGTGCAACAAATCTGGTCCTGACGCCTCCAGCTTCAAGCACACCACAGCTGTCAGGTGACGACCCTGCAACTCCAGTTTTGCTTATTTTCATGTTTTTTTCTTGAATTTAAGGATTAAATGTTCTTTTATGGGTTGCGAAAATGCTATGACCCTTGGGTTTGCGTAATCCCATCAAACCCAAGGTGTAAATTCAAAACTGCATGGTTGTCACACAAAAAAATAAAGCTGTTTTCGTCTTTCCTGAAAAGTTAATGTTTCAGAGATACAAGGTGCTATATTCACCCAACAACAGTGACGCTTTTGAAGAAACGTCTGAAAAGTAGGACAAGGCATTTGTGTCAGCTTGTGCTTATGACACATAAGAGACGGTATATTCTTAAGCAAAGCCCTGTTCAGCCCTGTAGGTAACATGTAGTTTGGTTCAGTATACTTTGAAAAGAAAACAACCAGTTTGTTGGGAAAAAACTGGGAATCTCACCTATTACTCATTAATCTTGCTGGCATGTTTGATCTCTGTTAAATCAGGGTAAAAATTAATTGGCTTCTCTGCTACTGAGTACTACTTGTATTTACACACCATTTTCCAGTTTTATTATGATCTGATTTACTATCTAGCTCACTGTAGTAGCAAAAAATGCAAAAATCTCTTATTGTCTTGTCATTCATAACTGTGCATTACATAATATGACTTACAAATTGAATTACATTTCAAGTGTCAATAACTTGACACAAATTCACTCCATATTAACCTTTAACAGTTGTAAATAAATGCATTTAATGGGCTTAGGGACAATGAGACTGGCCTGGACACAAACAGAAATATATATATATTGTAGGCTTAAGGCCAGTACATGCAATTCTCACAATGTTCATAGGATTTTCATGTACCTGCTATAGGCCATAAGACATGAACTGAACACCAAAAACTTGCAGTTTTGAATATGTTTTCATGTTTTCAGATGGCAGTTTTTGAAAAATAAATCAGAAACTCAGCTTATTTAGGTTGTCAGTGCATGAATCATTCATACACATTAAGTAAGTTTGGGCCACACTTTTAACATATTTTATTTCACAGAGCTACAGCATCATGATTTAATTAATTACAGAGGTACCAGTAATGTTGAATAAAATAAATAAATATGTATGTTACACGGTCTAACCTTAGACCTAAAACAGGGATTCATACAATGCAGGGAGGACTTTAATTACTGTTTTCTGCATCATTGCACATTGGTTATTCAGTGTGCATGTTTCAGAGCTTAATTGATATGAGTATTTGCTGATTCTTTGTTTACTAATGAATATCAAGAAGATCCCAAACTAATTAACTTAATGGCCCAGAAGGCAGATCTGAGATGAAGATACCGCAAGAGGCCGGTGTTATTGGTTCCTCTTTGTAATGACTTCCTCTCTATGAAAGAAGCATGCTCCTACATCCATCATCTCAAGGCGATTATCTCCAAATTCATCCTTCCCTGAGAGAAAAAAGCTGCTTTGCTGCTCGAGTACAAACAGGAGATCTACTGCCAGTGTTTTCAGTGCGAGGCTCAGTGTGAAGTATTATTAGTCAGACACTTGGCTTCAGCCCCGTACAACCCAACAGTAGCGATGCTCTAGGTATACCTCTGTAAGCAACAGAAAGACTAACGTTTGCTCCAAGAGCATATTAAATGCCGAGCTATGTGGAATGTCATTTAAGCTCTCATCCATTAACTGTACATGTTTATCTTAAAAACCTCTCTCCTAATGATAAATCAGATGGCTGAGCTGAGTTGAGGCCCTGTAATATCTTATGGCTTTCAGATAGATTGCAAAGATCAAAGTCTTATATAGCTGTCTTATGTAAGTATTATAAAGCTGTGCATGACTGATAATGCCTACTGCTTCAGATAAACATTTAATACAATTTTCAGCTTCACAAAGAAGCGCCAGTATCACCCATAGCCATCAAGTCCTCAAATTCATGGTTTGAGTGCAGAGTAAAGCAAATGTGCATGGTGAGCCATCTTCAAATCTACCCATGTTTCTGTTTTTAGTCTGTTCTACTGTCTTCAGTCTATCTTCTGAGGCTTGGGAGGTATTGTTTTCCTATCAGATACAGTGCTCAACTGTATAATTTATTCAGTGGTACAGTACTGATGGGAGAAAGTTTTGATGACAGGGAGGCCTCATAATCAGACATGCTTTGTCTGAAGTTCAAGCTCAGCTATTAACTATGTTCCTCTTGTCTCTAGTTTGCACAAGTCTTTTAAAAAGGGTTAGAGCAGGAAAGATGTTATACAGAAATGTGCTCATCAACCCAACAGATATGCAAGCAAAAAACCTCTACCTACTGCTGGGAGCCATGGGCCTGCAACAAAGAAACGTGTGCATGCTGTGCAACAGGGACAAAACCTCTGACTGCTCAGATCAGACAGCTGTTTAACAGTATCAGCGTATCAATTAAGTTTGGACAGACTGCTCCTTTTTTATGTGGATTTATATGTGACTTTTCCTTTTAAGTATGTTACAAACATCACATAGAAACATGCTGAGCAGCCATGGAGAATAGATGTAGTTAACTATTCCTTTAGATTATTTGTAAATTACCTGTGCTGAATACAGCCTATGCATGCTGAAGGCCTTGCTGACACTGTGTTGCTGTGTCTAGACACATAGGCAATAGGCTATGCATTATGTTAATATAAACTAGGTGCTTTTTATAAGAAGAGAGCATGGAAATCAGGTAGCATGGAAAAAGTCTATTATATTTAAGGATAAAGGCAGCATTCATTCATTTTAGTCCTGGATCTGCTGTGTTTATAGGAGGGTTATTAAAAAGGGGATTCATAACGGGTTTTGTCCTGTCTGGTAATGAATATTCAGTACAGCTAGCTGCTGAGATGACCACTCCCTTACAGAGCAAACAGGTGGTTGATTGTTAATTCTTTCACTAAAAGACCAAAAAACCTGAGAAGATCCTCTGTCTTAGATGGGGCCTACATGTCAGCCAGGCTTCCATGAGCCCACTTTTCTGAGGGACTTGAAGGTAATCACATGTTAGAGAGGCTTTAATGTAAACATTTATGAGAAGTTACAAAAAGCAGTGATTATTAGATGGCCAGTGCTCTTGAAATAATAATCAACATAGTGACACGCTGCAGATTGTTACATGGAATCAACTGGTGGCTTTGATTATACTATCTATTGCTGGACTGTTACCAGTTTATTCAATGAACTGTCAATTACCATTAGACATACCAAACCCACTGATACCCTAAAATAGCCAATTCACTCAATGAAATGAAATGAAAGCAGTCATCACTGAGCAGGCTGCTTCCGCTTTACTCATAGTTTAAAATGAGGCCTTTTCCACTTATCTTGTGAATAGCCCTAACAATAACATATAGCATTTAGTAGATTTTGTAAAACACCAAAACTTTTTTTGCACATACAGATCTGCATACACATCAACAAGGATGTGACTTGCAGATGAAAAGCTTTTAATCCTTACCTTTTCAAATGCAGTTGAAATTAAGGGAAGCCAATAAACCAATAAACAATAAGCCAATAAACAAACAATAAAACAAACCTTTTACAACATCATTTACTTAAAATCGTACTTAGCTGTTGCATCTGTCACCTTTAAGAAAAACTTCTTACAATCTACTCTTGGATTTCTGTCGGGGCTACACTTTTGCTTACATTTAAATGACTATGCACGGCCTCAATAACAAAGTTTCACGTCACAGCAAAGTTTTACAAATGGCCACACTCACCTCATCCATGATCAAATACATGAACCCCTCACCTTTCTCAGCAATTTGAGGACTTCAGCCGCTTGCTCCGTCTTCTGATCTCGCAGCAGCTTCTGGATTTCCCGGATCCAAGCCACTCGCCTAACATATGGGCTGTGGTTGGTTTTCCGCAGCATCCCCGGGAGCTTGTCGGACTTGAGCATCAGGGATGTAAACAAGAAGTCTCCGCCACCTCTGCCCGCACTTCTCTCGGCTTCTCCGGAGATGTCATTCGTCTGGCGTCTTCTCTTGGACAATTTGGTTTCGATGTCGAGACTCCTCTGTCTGGTCAACTTGGAACCCATCACTCCAGAGAAGATGTCTCGGTGTATTTGGTGATGAGAGGGATCTGACAACATGCGGCCATAACATTACACTTAACTTGTAGAGCGTTTCGTTACGTTATATTCCACAGTTCTCTGAGGAAGACAGACGGGGAGCTGCAGGGAAGCGTCTACCCACCATAAAATTACGCGTAAAAGTTGTCACTCAAGATGTGCACATGCCCATTATTTGTGCTCAACGCTGCGCTCCGCCGTCCCCGGCTTTGCATCCATCCATGCACTGCCTGAGCACAGGACTCTGGCAGCCCTTGCTGTACTCAGGGCTGGTGCGCTCCTCATCCAATCAGATTGTGGTTTGCTGTGCAGCCTGCTGGGAGTCGTGCGAGAACTGTTCCCAGTTTAGTTTTTGCTGTTTGACCCCAAAATCATAACACACAAGCATCAAGTTGATTTGGCATGTGTGTTTCAAAACAAGAGAGCAACAACTGTACACAAGCCATCTTAAGATATCTGTGTGCAGCTGTGCTTTTCTTTTTATTAATAGTTTTGACTACTTAGTCTATATGTTAAAGTCAAATTACCTCTTTTTCTCTTGCTGACCAACAGCTAACATTTAACTGTCTTTATGGGAGCAAAAGTTATAAACACAACAGAGAAAATGTATACAGTATATTAACATAAGAACAGAATACAAACAATTGGGGTTGTATAAACACAGCATGCAGTTCAGCATAAATTATGTGGACTGTATAATTGGGATGCATGGGAAAGAGTGTGGAAGAAAAAATATCAATACATACTTAGTAGGCTATATAAAAATCTAAAAATATGAAGAACAGATAGTTCTGTTTTTCATATTTTTCTTCAGATAGTATAACAGTACAAAATAGTACTATTCTAAAAGCATGCAACAGCAGAAGGCCACACATCTGTGCAGATGGAGATGTGCTGTGTGCAAAACACATAGTGTCATATGTCCTGACACATATGCAGATGTACAGATTGGGGGGAAAAATTGTGTGTGCATAGATTAATCCAGAGCATGGGAATGAAGAGAGCAGTCAGGGTAGCTCATTTAGACAGTGTATTGCAGGTACTCTGCTTCAGTTGGCTGAGACTGGGGCCGTTTGGGCATAGCATTGTACAGTCTGATGGTTGTCAGCACAAAGGAGCACCTGAAGCGCTCTGTGTTGCACTTTAGGGGGAAGAGGCGGAGGCTAAATGTGCTCCATAGCTGCATCAGCTAAGATGCTGCCTGGGAAGCAGTTCAGATTTGTATTCATCCTCCCCTTTGGTACCACCTCCAGCCTTACAACAAAGCCAGCCTTTTCCACCAGTTTGTTTATCTTTCCCGCACCCCCAGCCTTGATGCTGCCTCCCCGCACTACACTGCAATGAATAGTGCGCTGGCAGCCACTGATTGGTAGAGCGTGTTGAGGAGTCTGTTGCAAACACTGAGATACCTGATACTTTTAAGACTGTACCACCTCCACCTCCTCATTCTGAATGGTAACAGGTGTCAGTGGCTTCCTCCTCAGTAAAAAGTCCACTACCAGTTCCTCCATCTTAATGACTTTGGCTTGCAGATAGTTCTCTGTGTAACAGCCAACAAATCTCCGCACCAGAGTCCTGCACTGTTCCTCATTGCCCTCATTCCCATATCCCACAATAGAGGAGTCATCAGAGAACTTCTGGAGGAGGCATAGCCCCAAAGTTATGTCTGAGTTACATAAAGTAAACACGAAAGGAGACAGTGCCGTCTCCTTGGATGACCCTGTGCTACCCTTCAGCATGTCTGGCACGCTGCCCTGGAGGCAGACAAACTGCAGGCTGTGTGTTCACTTGTCAATAATCCAAGCAACCATGGCATTGTCCACCTGCATCGCCCCGAGCTTCTCTCCTTGTAGGAAGGGCTGGGTTTTGCCGAAAATGCCAGAGAAGTGGAAAACATTCTTCATCATGCTCCGCAGCCTCTCCAGGTAGGAGTAATCCCTGCGGAGTAGGTATGAGATCATCCATGGTTATGCTGGCTTGGTGCACAAATTAAAGGAGATCCAAGGAGCCCATCACTAGCAATCTGAAGTGTTGTGTTCATTATGTGGAACATCAGTGCCACCAGCCTGTAATGACGGACACTGGGGCAGCAGGACAAAGCAGGATGTTTTCCAGAGTAAAGGCATCCCCTCCAGCCTCAGGGACGGATTAAAGAGGTTCTCGAAAGCCCCAGCTGTCCAAATGACATTCGCTTTCAGCACGCTGGTGCTGTTCCCATCAGGGCCCGCTGCTTGTCTGGAACACCCCACCATCTCCCCTCCTCACCCCCACCACCCACCAAACTCCCCTGTCACCTGTGGGTGGGCAGCTGGGTATATTCAGCCAC
>OMKZ01018631.1:0-17363 GCA_900302535.1 Neoniphon sammara | reverse complement strand
TCTTGGACTGAAACATACTCAATAAAAACAGACACAACAGGGAAATATATTCAGTGGCTCATTCAATGTGTTCATTCACCTAACTTCTGACCTCACTAAGACCAGCTCGGGAAAATTCAGAGGCTCATATTGGACTCTCAGCAGGCAGATCAACAAATCAACTGTAACATAATGAATGCAAAAGCAAGTTATCAATTCAATAATAATGCCAATTTTATTTATTTTTAATAAATAAAATTATTGCTGCACCACTAAATCAGAACTTAAACCAATCAAACCTTCACAAATTTTTGAACAATCCTGTCCCTCCACCAATCCCATTAAAATCTCTCTCTAATTGATATTCTATTGGTTTTCACAAATTAACCATTGAATGATCCCTATTGAATGATACTATTGAATGAGCACCTAAGATGCCATTTCATTCGGTCTTTAAGGCAAATGCACAGTCACCGTGCCTCCTTTTATTCAAAACAACTTTATCTGTGGATCTAAGACGATGTTTCTGTCCCTGTGGAGTATCACTGGGATCAAGAATATGAAGGATAGTATCACTGTTATCATTTTCATTATCTCTGAAGATCATTTGGAAAAAGGCTGTGGGAACGAAGCATAATAAAAGGCACTTCCTCGTCTCAAATCTAATTTCCATGGCAGGGAAAATATGCATATCCAGTGTGAATTTACAGTATTTTTTCGATCTGTGTTTAGGCGGTATCATCACACTGGAGGATCTCGGGAACTACCAGCCTGTCTTGGATGAAAATCCTTTAAAGGTGGAGGTGGGAGAATACACCATGGCTGTTCCCAACGCCCCTGCTAGTGGACCCGTGCTCTCCCTGATATTAAAAATCTTGGATGGTGAGTCTTATTGCTTTGTTCGGATCCTTATGAGGTTACTTCATATACTGAACTTCGTACTTCATAAGCTGAAACACTGTAAAGCTACCTGTACTCTCAAGAGAGTTTTGTTAAATAAAGTTAGATAAAGTATATCAAACTGCTTTAAAAAAAATCGTAACTGCAAAAATTCCACTGATTCCAAGATTAAAGCTGGAATCTAGGGGTGAAATCGAAACTGAAACCGCGATACAAACTTCCATGGTCTTGTGTTCATCTTCCATGTCGCGTAGTTTGAGTTTTATACCTCAAACAATTTTGCAGTTGCAGTAGATAACGACACCACAAATTAAAAAAAAAAAACAAAAACTATTAAAGCGCTGTTCGTTTTGAATTTAGATTAACTTTCACGTTACTGCCAAATGTAGTTAATCAATTGCTGGGACTACTTTACTCCACTTCACTGACTGTTACTTTTGACTGAGGTAATTAAGATCCAAAGCTGTCTGAGTCGTCACACCTGAGAGGCTCAGAGGGTCTGATGCACTGTCAGCAAAGTTCCTGATATAGAAATGTTGCTAATTTACATTATGACTATCTTTGTCTGTCGTTATATGACTGTGTACAGCATATCTGTCTTTACCATTCACAATGATGTAACAAGCTACTATGGGCACCTGTCTTAGCCGGAGCTGGAGCAGCCATTAAAATTGTCCACACTGCTGACATTTTCTCTCCGGTCCTCAGCTGGTTTTCAGCACAGTGACAGTCTCTGCCTCTGAGGATTAGATGAGAAACTTTATTCTAAAGTAATTAATCTCTTTGAACCTTCCCTTCCTCTGGCTGGCCACCCGCTCGCTGTGGCCCCCTGCCTCACACGCTAACACTAATCTTACCAATTTACCACTAATTGGACACAGTTGAGTGGTGAAGGCATCTTGCACACATGTCAGAGACTGTCCAAAAATTTCATCCTCCTGATTTACCATGACTTCTGCCTCTGCCCGACAGCTGAAACTCATCAAACCGCACTCTCCCACTCCCTCGGTCTCCCTCCTCTTCTCCTCTCTGGCTGTCAGCTCAAGCAGCTCTAATACCCATGGTCTGGGAGGTGAAATGAGAGAAGCTTTTAGACTAAATAAAAACACAGCAATGGCCTGAGTCAGGTTTGTCCGTGTGCTTTTGGACCTGAGCATGGACATCTGAAGAAAGAAAAATGTAATTACTGGTGATTGTTCTTGTATTTTCCACAGGGTACAACTTCACCTCAGATAGTATGGCAAGTCATGAGAACAAGGTGCTGACCTTTCATCGCATCATAGAGGCCTTTCGCTTTGCTTATGCAAAGAGGACCTTGCTGGGAGATCCAAAGTTCCTCAACATCACAGATGTAAGCATCTACCCTGCGCTGTGTCCCAGAGCTTGGAGCAAAGTAACATCTGAGGGCAGTAAACACATGTAGCCCTGTCCCACAGGTGTTTCCTTAGAAACACCTGGGTGGAGTTACATGTGTGACCCCACTGCTCTCTGCCCTTATTTTGATTGGCTGCACCACTGGCTGCCACCTACTACTGATGTGAAATGGGGAAAACACTGTGACAGCCAGTGATGAAAAGGTGTTAGAAACTGAGAGTTTAGGCAATAAAACATTTCAAGTATAAAGAACAAAAGTAAATTGAACAAAATCATGCAGCTAGTATGAAAATTAAAATGTTATGCTGACATTTTTAGATAGCAATAGCAGGAAAGAAAATGATGAAGATAAGGAAGGCTTGAAGTACTAATTTATAAAACAGGGTAAATGTACTTTCTTTGTGATCCTGCAACAAATTATTTATCTATGCTGTTTTACGAGTCTGCACTTCAAGTCTTTCTTACTTTCATCCTTTTGTTTGCCACTGCTGAAATAAAAAATGTCATCTGAATTAGGATTATCCCACCTACTTCCTTCAGTCAATCCTGCATGTGTAAATCTACCCACCTGGTGTAACTCCACCCCATTCTCCAGAATGCAGCCAAGACCCTCTGAATGAAGGCTGTGATTTAAACTTAAATTACATTTAGCAAGGAACGCTTGCTGTAACTAGACTTTGACTGCTCTAACTTGATTTCATTCCCCACTTTTCTCCAAAGCTCATCCAGAACATGACTTCCACTTCCTTTGCCAATGCCCTCCGCGAAAAGATCACAGATGACACCACTCACCCCATGAACTATTATGAACCGGAGTTTTACATGCCTGAAAACCACGGGACCGCACATCTCTCAGTTGTAGCAGAGGATGGAAGTGCTGTGGCAGCCACCAGCACCATCAACCAATAGTACGGAGCTGGTAGTTAACTTGACTGTGGCCAGCAGAAATGTTACTCACTCTTCTGCTCACGGTTCCTCTCCTGTGTTAATGATTGCTGTTTCCTTCCAGTCTGGGCTCCAAAGTCATGTCCAGATCAACGGGGATACTCCTCAACAACGAGATGGATGACTTCAGCTCCCCCTTCATCACCAGCGGCTTTGGGGTGCCTCCGTCACCGAACAACTTCATCAGGCCAGGTTAGATTAAAGGAGCACTTCGCAGAATTGTCGTGGGTCAACTGAAGTGAGGATCAGTTAAACTCAATTGGAAAAAAAACAACAACCAAAAAATAACATGGAATATGCATGTACTGTATCCATGTGTCAATGATGAGAACCATGCAGACTCAACCATCAAACTCAGTCTGTATGGTCCTCATTTTAATTGAGGCATGACAATTTTATATAATCCACCTTTAGAGCACAATTCATTTTTTTTTATTTTAAATTTTTCATTCTTTTAATATTGATTGTGACAGTTTTATATGCATTTATTACACTTAAATCTATTTTTTAAATCAGATTTCCTGTAGCTGATAGTCTCATTGTCTTCAAGTCAGTTTCAAACAGCACAGGAAGCAACTCCAGAGAGCTTACTGGTAAAGATAACTCATTACCGAGAATGAGACGCTGACAAACATGTTTGGCAAGGTTGCATTTGAACAGTTAATGTCAGGCTATATAGCCATTTACATTTTTTTTGTTCTTCTTCTTCTTCTTTGTTTTTTTTTTAAGAAAAGAAGTAAGTCAAAACTTGATTTTGCACAATATGGGTTTAAAATTGTCCGGTCTCTCTTTTACTGGGAGTAACTAGTAATATTTAGACATTTATTTCAAAGTACAGTACACACACACACACACACACAAGGAATCCCTGGTCCCAGCCAATAGTTTACAGATTTATAACCCCATCTTTCTATTTTAAGAAAGATGAAGCTGGAAAATAAGTTGGCTCTTGGTTTAATAGACTACTTTTTGTTATTGCTTGTACACTGTGTGTTGAATACTACTTTCTGTGGCTTTCAAATAACGCTTTTGTGTACTGTAAGGGCACCTCTAACTCTTGGAAATGTCAAAACATTCAGGATAACCATTAAACTTAAATTACCATTTTTTGTGTGTGTTAACAGGGAAAAGACCGATGTCTTCCATGTGTCCAACCATCCTCTTTGACAAAAGTGACCAAGTGAAAATGGTGGTTGGTGCTTCAGGAGGAACAAAAATTACCACTGCTATTGCCTCGGTAAATAAAAAATGTACTCTTTCACTTCAGTCATAGGTCCATGCAGCTGCTGAAGCCATCATCAGCAACAGTGCAATAGTAGAAATCAGTTTTGTGTAATGCTATATTACCATAAAATATCTCAGGAGTTTCATCAAGTTCTCCACTATGGTTTGTTGTATTCATGTTTGTCTTAAAGATTTGCTGTTCTGCAGGTGATTCTGAACGCGTTGTTCTTTGACTACGATCTGAAGAAAGCCGTGTCAGAGCCGAGGGTCCACAACCAGCTGAGTCCCAACACCACTGTAGCAGAGCCAAGTTTTGACAAAGTGAGTATCACAGAAAACAAACAACACTGTGTGAAAAAGAGCCTGGTGGTATAGTTTGTATTGAGATTGTCCTTCTCCCAGGAGTCCTCGGTTCAAACCCCCTTGAAAGTGAGCATCTGTACAGAGCAAAGCAGTTTTTTACCCTCAGGGATCAGTAGAGAATACCGAAAACAAAAAACCCTTCAAGCCGAAAAATATTTCAGGACTTGCATTCTAATAGCCTAATTTGTGATCTGGATAAAAACTGAAAGAAAAAACACCACAAAAAAAACAAAAAAAACCCCATAAGATCTCTCTTCTGGAGGTTTCACTGACAAATAAATGTGAATAATTCTAATATAGGTGAATATTGAACAATCTACCCTTCACAAAATTATATTGACAACAAATCTCATACACATTCTGGGATTTTTTTTTTTTACTATAATTTCAGTTATCAGTACTCACATGTGATAAATCTACTCTAGGTTCAAAGACATATTTTTTTTTGTATATTTAAATAAACAATCTCATATCAATCAGCAAATATGCTGAAAGACTGATCCCACAGGATAACATCAACCCATTCGTCTGAGCTCTCAGTGTTACTAAAGGAGAGAAACTAGAAAAGGCCAAATATTTAAATCTTGACCGGAGATCCCGATTGATGAGTTGAGATGCCGACAACTTGGCTGTGCCTCACAGGTACATGGACTAGGGTTTTCCATGCACCATATGCCGTTGTTAATGCACACTGTATAATTATGCTAATTAATTCGTATTGTAGTAGCTGAGTCCCTGCACTGCTGTGTGAGAACCTGACTACGACAAAGTGGGTGACTCAACAGACAGAACCTCACAACAGAAAACACGATTGTGGATGCGTGGAGGATGATCACACTAAACATTTAATATTCTGAACAACCGTGTTTTGCATTTTGTACGTGCAGAGCGTGCATGAACGTGCTCATCACATCCAGGTTTGACTGTTGTGTATGTGGAGTGGAGTCTGTGTGTCTCAGTGTGTGTGCTCCTGCTTGCAGGCCGTGCTGGACGGCCTGGCTCAGAAGAACCACGTGACAGAGTTGCTCACTTCGACAGGAGCGGTGGTGCAGGCGGTGGTTCGTCACGGCGACCGACTCCACGCTCAGTCAGACCCCAGGAAGTGGGCTTATGCTGCTGGATACTGAGGTCAAAAACACACCTCTAATTATGCAGAGGGACTGGTTGTGTGAACCAGGACAGCACTGATGCACACTGAAAAATTTACAAACCTCATGAGGACCAAGATTCAGCTGTCTGATGCTCCACCTGTTCTGTCACTTGGTTAAAAATGATGTCAAAGTCCTTCGTACCGCACACCTGTGAAAACATAACACTGCCTAATTGCTCATTATGTCCTTGAAATCCAAGTGCCTCAGTCTGAAATTGAGATAATGAATATTAGTTATCCACATACTTTACTGTATTTCTGTTTTATCTCATAGTTTCATGTACATTGGAAATGTGAAAGATATTGGGTATCATTTATTATTTTAACAATATTACCATATTTAAGATTTTTGTTCAGATTGTGAGACATAAGATTGTGTAAAATTATTTACATTATTTATCAAGAGATAATTATCACAAATTGTTCTGGGTCCTTTTTTTAAAAAATAATTTTCAATGGGTTGAGACATACCTATTTAACATTTTGCAAACTTGAACTCAGGAACAAAGGTCTAAGGGTTAAGTATTGTGATCTGATAAAAGAAGTCGTACTTCCAAAGGACTCATTACTGCTGTTAAAGAAATTAAGTGTTTGCTCAATTTGCTTCAATCACAAAAGCCATTTTTTACCTTATTTATCAAGGATTTTGATCACTGGCAGCAGAAAGCTGTTTCCTGGTATTTATGTCCATGAAACAGATATTACTCATTCTACAGTAATTACTGCAGGGGAAATTGAAACTGGGATTCATCTTACAACTGAACTGAGGTAAAGAAGAGGTAAAGAAACCACAGATGACAACCGGGAAAACTGAGGAGTACCAAGAGGAGTACCTAGAGTAAAGGACTTTAACACTCCGGGGGTGACCAGTCATACATAGTTTATGACTCATTTTCCACAAACCAGTGCAACGACCTCTCATGATTCACAACGTAACAGCTGTTTCAGTACAATGATACAGATGACTGAAACTTTGCACATTCATAAGTCCATAGAAATTCAGACAATGAACATGTGTTAATATTATCAACCCATTTCTAAAGAGTTTAGAGGATTTGTCACCAAACGTCATGCTAACAGGGGGAGTTGGAGTCATCACAGTATCACTCTAATGCTTCTGTTTTGATTGGAAAGCTATTAGAGAAGATAATATCAGTATCAGTAAAATATAATGCTTACTGTTGTTTGAAGAAAGAGCCTGATGTCATGACACTGAAGCTATGAAGCTACAACTTATCCACTCTTTTGTCATGTAATGAAGACAGCAATGCCTCACACAGAGAAGAATTAGCATGTTTTCATAATTCACTGCTACAGCCTTGGAGGAAAACAGGCAAGAATCCACTTAAGAAATCATTACTAATTCATAAGTCTCACATTTGAAACCCATCTCATTACTCTTCCCTTTGTCTCAGTGCAAGGAAAACATGATGTGAATTGCTGCTTATCTTACTATACTAACAGCGATTAAATTATTGTAGTTTATAGCTGAAACAGCTGCCTCGGCATGCTGAATCAGACCTATATTGTAGGTGTTTGGCTTACACAAGATACTATTAACTCAAGTAATGTGTTTGAGGTGAATTTCAGAGACTCAGCGAATACTTGTCTGTGTTTTGGATCTACAGTTTAATTGTCCTCTGGTTTCTCTCCATGAAACACATTTTCAAAATGAATTCATATGAAAAATTTCTTTTTATAAATTTCATTTCTAAAAAGATTTTAATATCATAAAAAGTAGAGAATTTACTACTAGCATACACATATTTTAAAGACAACTTCAGTTTATTGTGAAAGGATTTGTTGGTTTATTAGAAAATAAAAAAACTACAGCACTTCTTTGTTCACAGATCATTATAATGGGCTAAGGGAAAGTTAGAAAAATTCAGAAAATGAGACAGATAAAAATCATAGCGGTCACAGTAAAAGTTTGCCCTCACAACTCACAGCTTTTATCAACCTTTGATTCCCGTGTCAGTCAGGATGTTATATGGCTCATCTACAGTAAACAAGTAACAAGTAAAATCAGCCAAGTTTGTTGCCAGTGTTGAGGCACGTTTCATTGTATTTAAGGCTTAACATACAGTAAGTCTTGAGGATGAGTTTAATGTGAAGAGGATGCTGTCCTTGGAGCTGCAGAGCACTGGTCCCAGGTAAGGATATCCTGAGCTTCCTTATGGCTTGTGTTCATAAGGTCAGTATCCAGCTGCTTGGCCCAACTTCCTCTCGTCCGAAACGGCTGTAATGCAGCCGTTCACCTTTTCCACTGCATTGACCACATTGAAGAAGTATGGCCAATTCCCCACTCTGTGTTTAAGAGCTCTCAGGCCAGCTATCACAGTCTAAGGACACAGACACACACACACACACACACACAAACACACCAATCATTTAATACCATTTATTCACCCCTTCTTCACATTTACGAATTGATATCAGGTATAAGAAATAAATTCAGACACTGTAGGATTACATTTAACAATCTCCATCAGGATCGATTAACACATCAAATAGATATATTACTCAACTGACAGAAACTTACAGTACAATAAACCTGTCTGTAATTACATAACAGTGAGAAAAAGAACATAGACGGTTTACCTCATCAAATTTCTTCTCGAAATTTAAATTGTTCCTGGCATCAACATATACTATCGGGGCAGCGATAGCATTTGTCAGATTCATCCCAAGCCACAGGTGATTTATGATAGACTGCAAAATAAAGCAAAATCATGTGAATAAACAAGTAAGCAAACATATAAAACAGACAGACAGAGACTTAATTCAGCCAACTTACTAAGGCCATTGCAGTGGTGATCATGCTTCCCCCTGATCCTCCAATTGCAAGAATTCCTCCAGACGCATATTCAAGGATTGTTGGAGACATCGAGGACGGCGGCTGTTCACCTATAAGATAAAATTATATGAAAACTAAATGTGAAAAGAATCTGAATGGCTGCATTCAGTAATGTCTATGTAAATGAAGTGGCATGAAGTGAGAAAGGTAATCTGAAAAGGGCTATTTTTGTGGAGAGGGGTATGGATGTGACTTTACCTGGCCTCACTGTGTCTGCTCTCCCACAGAAGTCAGCCAGTTCATTGTTGAGAATGATGCCTGTTCTACGAGAGTAAAAGCCTGCGCCAAAGCTATAGGAGAAAATGCAACGTAATCAGCTGAGGGGAAGTATGGAAGAATAAACGCAGCTGGTTTTTATTTGTCCTCCAGCCTTTTTGTCACTTGATATTCAGAGAGATTTAATATTGCAACACACAAGTTCGTAATCTTCCATTTCAAAAGCTTTTAGTTCTCACTAAGGTTTCACTAAGTATTCCCTGAGGTTTCATACTCACATTTGGTTTATGGTGCTGGTGACAGAGACAACCAAGCCATCTTCATCCAGGACAGACACATGCGTGGTCCCAAAGTGGTCAAAGGAGGGCTTGACGTTGTAGTACGAGTCTTCATGGGTGCTGTTTATTGATATCATTTTGCTTATCCGGCGAATGAAGTTGGAATCAATCAAATGAGCTGCACACTATGAATATAAATAATATCACCATATTACCTCTTCGTAATGAGTACAACATAATATAAAGCTGGAGTGAGACATAACAATGTGTAAATTATGCCAAATCCCAACCTCTCCATTATTGAAACGAGGATCACAAATGCTCCTCCTTTGCCCATTGGCAAATTTAAGCGCCTCTACTAAAAGGTGGTAGGTCTGGTTCTTCTGGTCACCATCCATGGATTTTGGAGAGAGGGAGAACTCTGAGGAAAGGTAGTGCCAAGAAACGTTGACGTTATCACAACCTGGAATCTGTTGTTTGTTGTGTGTTCTTTGTAGGACAAAATAAAGGACAAACAAGCTGGACTTTCATTCAGATGCTACAGCAATGTAGTTGTTGCAGCTACTGGGATCATGAAAGAGTTGTAATAGATATGACACCTTTCATTAGGCTGAGAATGAAGGCAAGCAAGGCGCCCCCTGCAGGTGGTGGAGGGATGTGCATCTTGTTATTTCCCAGAGGAACCGTCCATGCATCTTCCACCCGTACTTTGAAGGACCTCAGATCTTCCATTTCTACTGTCCCTTCTAACGGAAATGAGCACAAATATAAACAGCTGTTATTGAGAAGACAGATACTTAGTTCAACTCTTCCACAGCATATTGAATCAAGTTTTCTATTTCTGTCACACTTTTTTTCCCCTTTATATCCACCCACGCACATACATTACATCCCCAACCTGCCAGCCCCATTTTGATGTTGCACCCACTTGCAGCTTTTATGTCTTGGATCAAGTCGAGTCCTATCTTGCCAGTGTAGAAGGCGTCTGCCCCTTTTTCTGCGATGGTTTCCATGGTTTCCGCCAGCTTAGGAAACTTCAGCATGTCCCCTTCTCTCAGAACTGTCTTGTTCTTGTGGCAGAACAATTCACTGGAAAAGACCATTCAAGGAGAGGAACACACATGTTATAGCACAGGAAGTATTACCAAATATAAATCACTGAACAGAAATAACCAAACATTGTCAGTAGGGGTGTTGTGACCTCTGTGGGTCAAAGTGACACTACAGTCCATTCTGTTAGTTACTGACATCTACGTAACATGTCTCTGTTGACCGGCAGTGACATGACTGTTTTAAAATTTTAATTTACAACCTTTTTAGCAATTTTAGCATGTATGTACTTAATAATACTTGTTAATTCTCAAAAGATGCCTTGGTCTGCAAGAATCACTAATGGGTATGTCCCTCTCTGGCTGCTGGGTGCCAAGGGCACTTTGCTCTGCTTCTGTGTCTGTGCTCACATTTTTGCAGGGGGGAAACCAAGCGTCCCAGAACTGAAGGGATTGCTCCCTTTGAAGTTAATCTCAGGGCTGGGCTTTAGGAAAGCCCTGTACTCTGGGTTTGCTGTGGTGACACATGGATGAGAAAAGTCTCAAAGCTGAAGGACCGTTGCGACGGTCACAATAACCAGTGAGTTTATTAATGCCCTCAACCATTGCTGAAACGTGTGGCAGCGAAGTAGATTTTCCTCAGCTTTGCCAACATGTTGTGAGCATTTATGGAGTGCTCTGGGAACCAAAATCACCAAGCGGTTAGTGGGATGTCGTACCAGAGAGATGAGTGTTTCACTAGTTGTTCTATCAGTGAAACATTCAGGAGATTCCCCAGAAAGCGTGGCAGCTTGTAGCCTTCTCTGGCCAGTATAATCGTAGGCTCAAACAGCTTGGCCCAAGGCAGCCTCCCGTATCGTTTGTGAACTTCCTCATAGCCCCGCAGCTCTCCAGGAACACCAACCCACTGGCTGCCTGCAAATGCAAAGCGCACAGTTGGGAAACGGGCATAAGACAAATGCTAGAACTCTTTGTTGAACATTCAGGCGTGCTGCATGTGGAATAACACGAGGAGAAGTCAAGTGATAATTTGCATTTGACTCAGAGTGGTGATAGAGCTACCTGTTAATTCAAGTCAACACATTTGATCAGCATCAAATTAGGAATTAAGGTGCCTGACAGTACCGGAGAGGAAACTCACCTCTAAGCAGTACCATCAGTAACTCCACTGATCTGCGTCGTACTTTCACTTGATAGAGTATGTGCTTACTAAATATCCCTTTCTAGAAGGCTGCTAATAATTAATTTCTAGTAGACCATAAAGTGACACCTCAAATGCAAATAGATGAAGGCAAAATATGTAAATTGAGAGCACTTGACAGGGGCTGTAAAACTCTTTAGCAAAAATATATTCATGTAGCATCTTTGATTAAAACAATGATGAGACAGGCATTCATCTATGTCATGTTCAGATATATGAACTGACATTGTAATGACAGTGTGAGGAACATCTACTCATTTTGTGTGATAAGAAAATCTTTCTTATCAGCTGGCACACACTGATGAGCAGGGCTGCCTACCTGTTGCAAATGTAAGTGTGGTGGGACAATCCTTCAGCAGGTTAGCCTTGACTGCCTTTGGAGCAGTCTCTCTGGAGCTGAAGACTGTCACCTTGCCTAGGAATAGATTAATAGCAGGGGGGATGAAACTAACCAACCATTACACCAAGAGGGCCTATAATGTTTAAGTCAAAACTAAATTCAAGCAGCATGAATGGAGAGACCCACCTGTTTTATCCCTTACAGTGAAAATCGAGCCTCCTCCAAGCCCCATGCTCTGAGGATTGACCAGGGAGGTGCACAGAAGAGCTGCAATGGCGCCATCTACTGCTGACCCTCCCTGCTTTAGCATATCCCTAGAAAAGCAGTGATTTTATTGGGTGTCTAGAAGATCTGCCAGTAAGCCACTCAGTAGCTCATTGACGGCTTATCATGTGATTGCTCAGTAATATGCTGGCAAACACACAAATACACACACACACACACACACACACACACACACACACACACACACTGTGTTATTTAAAGTTGAGTAATACTACTGTAGACCTGGGAATTCAGCATCTTGTCAGAATTACAAATGTCTAGGTGCTGCCAGGGGGGCAAGTTTAAACCACACACTGAAGCTTAAGGCAGATTTCAAACAACATACCAGAAAATCATAAACCACGGCTTTATCCTGTCCCTTGAAGAAAACTGTTTCACTTAAAGATAAGACACCCATTGTTGCTCATCAATTAAATTATCAGAAATGACAACATGCATTGTAAGCTCACAAATGCTCAGCCATTTATGAACTCTGCAAATGGGCTTTTTCATGAACCGAGTGGTGGGGGGTTCATGCCTGTTACATGAATGAAAATAGAAGGGTGTGGGTGAAATATTTTGGCTCTTTGAAGCCATTCTAAATCAGTGCATTGTATAGTCTGAGAGATGACCCAGAGCAAAGAGCTTCAGGATGCAGCAGATAGACCAAAATTTTACTGGAAGACTCAAAATATGAGAGGATTCTACTGTTTAAAGGGTAAATCCAACAAAAAGCAATGGTCAAACACTAGTTTTTGTACTTGAAGAGTGGATGTCATCATTTGATGAGGTTTTGAACTGGCATGCAGTCCATACTGGCACAAAATCAAATACAGCTTGTATACTTTGTATATATGGGTTCAGTAAAGCTGAGGGTGTTCTACATCATTTCCCTCACTGCACCTCAAAAATAGCGAGGACCTAGAGGGTCAGCATGATTAGTTTGATCATGCAATGTCTGAACTGTCTTCAGACAGGCCTCTAATCAGATGCTTGGAGCTGCAATGCTGAAAGATAGGCCAATAATGTCGCTCTCAAACGACACACAATTGACACTATGTTGAGAGCACATCAAAGGAATAAGCCCCCCCATAAAAAAAATAACATTATTTAAAGAAATTTAATTCTCACTGTCACACACATTACTATAATTTTAAAATAAATCATCAAGAATTGGGGAGAATCAAGGAGCCTACGCTGTCGTGACGATTTTAATTCAAGCAACACATAGTTATGATATCCAGGTATAATCTCCATTCTTCAACCTCAGCCTGTCAAATCTCTTAAACTGCTTACCGCACTGCTCACTTCAGCTTTTATTCACCGGGAGGGGGAGGGGAGGCGGGGGATGCAGCCTAATATGGAATACTTAGTAATTATACCAAGCTATCCCTGTCCACGACTTCAAAAGAAATGGGAAAAAAATTGTACAAAGAACCTAGTGACACACAAAAATCCCCTGTAAATTAACACCTGATGCAGTGATACCAATCACGTTCACGCTTTCATTTTAACATCTTTAATACTGTAAGCCAAAAAAATAGTCAAATCTAGCACAATACATTATGTTGTTTACAATCCAACATTTCCCCCCCGTAAAAATGACTTGTCAGAGAGATATTTACCTGCCAATGTCGGAGCAAAGTTTTGAGTCGGCAGATACAGCCGCGCGCTCGAAGTTGCCACTGGCACATCCTTTGTGGACGAGTGAGACGATGCCCAAGTAGATGAGAGCAACAACACAAAGTAAACCAGTGCTAACAAGGCAGCAGACCTGCCAGCTCTTAAATTTAGCCATTAAGAAGGCAAGGCTATAACAACTTTATAGAAGGACCCAAAGCTTTGAGGAAACTGCTGCTGCCGCAAGTGTGCACATTCACTAAGTAGACTAATCCTAAACTTCACTTTCCCCTCCCCTCCATCAGTACCATCACTTATGAAGTGAAAGCAAGGCTTTCTTTGGAAATTACAATTAGTTACGTTGATAGGAAATGCCGAATTACTACACAGTTAATCACTTCCAATTGGGCTTCACGTTGGTCTTGATAGGAAGTGATGAAGTGTTTTGCTAATATGACTAATTCTTTAATGTATTTCCATCATTGTTAAATCAAGCATGTTGTAGGCATACCAATGATCATACCAAAAATTATATATATATAAAACAATAAAAAATAAAATCATCGTTCAAAGGATGATCGTACATAAATCAAATATTCAGCCATACATCTAATCTAAATCTTTGTTTAGGTGACATGGCTGATATCACTACATCTTTTCAAAAATGCATCAGTGACCATAAAAAATGTCCATGTTCTTTGTCTGTTTTCCTTTTCTCTCTCTTTTAATGTGAGGATCTGGAATTAAATTTAACTGTTCAGGCAATGAATATAATAAACTGCCAGTTAAATTTCGCCAAAAGTGAACTTTAATGTTCTTCATCCCTTTCCTGAGACATTCTGCCTATAAGCTGCGATACTGCGGCACATCACAGACTGTACCTCAGTATTTGGCTCATTATTGGGGATTCAACCGATTTCGCAATTGGCCGGCTATAACGTTTCACTCTTGCGTAACATCAAACTCCTTATTTCCTCCTATTCTTACTAACCTGGCGCATAGGAAGGAGATCTCAGGAACTGTTCTTCGCTGACAAAGTTATCTCACTGTTTCAGAGGATGTGAACTTCGTGTCAATGACACGGGGCAGGCAGTCTCTAAACTGGGGGCTTCTAATAAGATGAATCTTTAACTTAATGTGAATAGAACAGACTGATTTACATTCACAACAAACCTGTAGCTACATTACTGATGTTGACTGGTATATGACAAATTTTGCAAAGGTAGGCTAAAGGTATCGATTTTAATATCGTGATCTTATCTGTTCAGTAACTCCTGGTTGTTATAATTAAATTATCGATGAAAAAAAACTTTGATTGTGTTTGATTGAGCAAGTTTGAAATTAAGGTTGTACTCCCAAGCTTTCAGAGTTCACCTTTCCTTCATTTCTTTTTTCTTTTTTCTTTTTTTTTTTGTTGTTGTAATGTCATGAAATAAAATTATCACCTATTGATATATGCCCCACTCACATTTCATATTCATGGTTTCTCAAACATTCTGTAAAATACAACTGTACTGCAATCATGTGTGTTTAAACTTAAGATCAATCTCTACATAAGTCATGCCTACTACATTTAAAATAGACCATTATGTCAAATCGAGACAGCAAATTTAGGTCGGGGATAAGTAAACACATTTATTTATTTACTTTCATTCGTACTAAAGATGGAAATGAAGCCATTTTTTATATCAATGTAAGTGTAAAAGTTGTAGAGGGAATTACTTAGAATCAATTTAAGCTCTGTGCCTATCAGGCACAGAGTTTAGGTCTGAGAAGATGAATACACAGAAAAAGAGTGGAACAGAGCAACTCAAATGGGTAAGGAAATGGTTTCAATTAACTGGCATGGAAAACTAAGTTGTAATGAGAACAGGGACAGTTTCAGGCTGCTCTGCAGTTCAACAAGAACAGACAGTGAGTTTGCACTGACAGAAAGTGATAATGCGATGGTAAAGAAATTGTATGTCAGTTCCAGACACTGCTTAAAGGAATAATAAGAAAATAATACATAAAAAAAGAATAATAAGAAGATGTGTATTTCATTATTGTGTAACACACATGATTGAGATACTTATTCATATTGACTGATATGATCAATTTGATCCTGATAATGTTTTTGGCCATATTGCCCAGCCCTTCTTCCCCCTCGCACCACCATCAGGAACAATTTTGGCTTGTTCGCAATATGTCAAAAACTATTGGGCAGATTGTCATAATATTTGGTGAGCTCAGTCATGCTACCCAGAGGATGAACCCTGTCAATTTTGGTGACCTTATGACCTTCCTTGTTGCATCACCTTCAGGGCAAACTGTCAACTCAGAGAGCATAACACCCACGCACTGTATGTTTGAAAGAAATTCATGAATTTCTTTTCCATCAGTTCAACCTTTCAAAGTCACTGAAGGTCATGTGACAAATAAAAAGGTCATATATGGCTTTATATTAGTATTTAATAGTAACCACAAGTGTATCTCTTACCAATTCAATGACATGGCCATTATGAATATTCCCTATGCACTGGCATTGGGGCGAAACTGTGACCTTACCCTGTGACACACACACACACACACACACACACACACACAAACACAGAGACCGACAGGACAGAAAACAACACCCTTGCTTGCACTGCCTCATGCAGGTGTAATAATTAGCAGCTTGCCATAATATTTGGTGAGTGCATTCATACTCCTCAAAGATTCCTCTGGATTGTAGTGACTCTATGACCTTCACTCTAACGTCACCCTCAGGCCAAACATTTGACTTGTACACCACATATCTCTAATTGTACAGATTGCCAAGTAATTTGCTGAACGGAATGATGCTTCATGCTGTTTAATCTGCGTTTTCGAGACATAAATGGAGCCCAACTGGTGCTTGAGCAGCTACTTGACCTCCTCACGAGTGCACACTGTGTTTCTTGATCTCAACCTGTCATCATAATTTGCCTTGCCTGTTCAATTCTTACGTTTTTCTGCCATTTTTGGCTATTTGAACAGACCAGTGAGTTGAACATAGTCATTTCCACAGGAGCTCCACCAGTCACTATCTGTGCTGCGCTGATGTGATCCAGATTTCATGCTGTCAGAGCCCAGATGGAATCTCAACACAAGGGGGAGATGGTGTGCATAGTTTCTGTAGTAAACTTCTTGGCTTGAATGGTCAATAATGAAGAATCATACTGTATTAGGCTTGTACACAATAACTTTTCAATATTTTCCAAGGTTATAATTGTGTTCCCTTCATTTTTTAGTGCTGAATCAGGTGGCTTTTGTCCTAAATCAGTGGATATTAATTTTGTATAAATAGATAGTCCTTTAAACGGATCATTTCAATATAGATGAGATAACATTTCAAAGCTATTGTAAGTCTTTCATATCCTAAGATGTAAAATAAAAAAGCACATATATATTTTGGCAGGGGACAAGTGCATAGTCATTTCATCTATAGTAGCAGGATTCGCATCCACCAGGGATTTTAGTGGTATGAAATTTAACGTGCACAGTAACCTATGACCTTTATATACCAGATCCTGCTGTAAATAGAAAGCCATGAGAGGAAGCACATGTGTGTTAATTAATGTTCCTCGGGTATAATCTCAG
>OMKZ01018630.1:27691-42255 GCA_900302535.1 Neoniphon sammara | reverse complement strand
ACTCGCAGGCCAACTTGCTGTCAAAGCTTGACAGGCCGATGGCAAAGGCTTGAAGAGCGCACATGGGGTAGTTATAGTCCAGAGTGAAGATGTCTTCTGCCACTCTGCCAAACTGCATGACGATGTAATCAGCTGGAAGGGGAGAGGGGTTAACAGAGAGAGATTCAAGTATATGTCAACTACTAGTGAAAGCAGGCGCAGTGGAGCAAATGTGTAACATGGGTGATAACCCCAGTAATGAAAACAAATGAGCATTCTCATTTGTTTGGCTGTTCTATTTGGGAGCAACATTTACTTTGTCCTCCTCTGTGCAGTTTTGATTGTTTTAATGTGCTAGACCTATATGTTGTTGGTCTGAAACTTAGGTCATGGAAAAAAGATTATTAAACACAATAGGGCTAAACCAGTTGAATAAACTAAATAAATATAAATGAATGAAACTAATATATTGTAGAGCACTGCTGCCGTGCCAACATTTCCCTGACCATCCCCAGGAGGCTGAAAACCAGGGAGAGCACAATCCCACAAGAGGCAAACACAGCGAGGTCTTTATCCAGCTGCTTTAAGTGATAATTCAGGACATTTACATATAAATAAATGTTTTGTTTTGCTATCGCCAACTGATACAACACAATATCTATTTGTGATGCATATTAGTTTCCAGAAACAGCAGCAGCAGCAGTTTGTTTGGAATAAACAGAAGAGCTAGGTTTGCAGGAGCAGCGAAAGCCACCACGGCTTAACAGACAGCTCCACCTACACAAACTCAAACTTATGCTGGGCAAAAAACACCACAGCTATAACCACTTAGCACCAATGAAGTATGTATAATGTGGGATCAACACTTTAAAGTTTGGGTTTCATCTTACCACATGAGAATGTGTCCTTATCTGCCTTGAGAAAGAGAGAAAGACAGTGAGAGAGAGGGACTTACGGTCATTGTCATGAACGATCTGAAAGTTCTTGACTGAAGCTTGGGTGACACGGCCGTGGAAGTTCAGCACATATGACTGGGTATCGTCGTTCCACACGGGAGCCTTGTTGTGCAATTCGATCAGATTATCCAATGAGTGGTTCTGCCATTTACTCAGCAGGCTCTCTTGCTCCTGTAATACAAATATACTGTGCTTACCTTCTAGCTATTTGACACTGTTATCCAGAGTGGACTTACTGCATAGTACATATTAAAATTTATCACCTAACCCACAAAACTCAAATTAAGAGGACATCATAGCTTGGCTACGGAACAGATCTAAACCAGGTTTGTATGGGTTGTGTATACAGAAGCATACACTTGTGACAGCACTGCCTTTTAGTCAACCTGAATTTATTTATACATCTAAAAACACATAGAGCTGATCAAAGTGCCGCACAATAAATATATAAAGTCACACTAAACATAGAACATCAACATAGCACTGCACTGTTTTAGACAGTGACTTAGAGTGCTACTTGACTCCAGGAAGAAAGGACTCACATTGCTGGGTCGTACAGGGACTCTCTCAAAGTTCATGTTCATGCCAGGGATGATCACAGTCATCTTGCGCGGACCTTTGAATCCCAGTACATTGGTTTCCTGCCAAATCGAACAGAAACCGTGGCAATTTCACAGAGAGCTAATGAATATACAGGGCACGTAGCAAACCCCAATGCTTGTGTGTGTGTGTCTGTCTTTCACTCACGTAGCAGATGGCAGCCAGTTCCTGCCGTGTATTGCTCTCTTCCAGCAGTGCCCCAGGGTTTTTGCAGGGGTTGGTGCCGTTGTCGTAAACTGTGAATTTGGTGCCCATCAGGTTGGACCTAATACAACACACAGCAGCAGTGGCATGTTCACACTTTTCAGTGATTTATTGTTTTGGTTTTTTTTGCCGTCACCTTCTTTACACTCAAGACAATGGCAGACACTGCAAGGTGGATGGAAAGTCAATTCTTTGGAAAAGCACTGTGTCCATCATTTGAGACAGAGCAGAGCACTTTCTAAAGCAATCACGGCTAAGAGGTGGGTTTGCACACAGTGTAGGCAGCTGACAGTTAAAGATAACAGCTGCTAAGAGTTTCTGCTAGGTGTCTGAGAATTGTACATAAGCACTACACAGTCATAGCAGCAACTAATAAAGTAAAGTGTTACGGAAATAAATTGTGTCGTGTGAACCGCTTTTTATTATCAGTGCTAAATGCAATTTGGCAACATTTTTTCTACATGCCCTTAATCCACCTTCAAACCCCTGAAGGCTCAGAACAATTTCAGCAGGATTTCACTAGATGTCAGCATGATCTCATAGAAAATAGCCCATGGATATTATCAACATGAGACATTTTGCGACTGACAAAGACACAAGCATATCAAAGAGGAAAAACAGTGGCTTTACCTTAGTTTACCCATGAAGCTCTCTCCCTCTCGCGACAGATCAGTGGGGTCGACTGAGATAAGGTAGTTGGACGTCTTGCTCTTCTTCCTCTTTCTTCCTGCCAGCAGAAACACCTGGAGAGAGATAGAGGTACAGAGAAATGTATTTAGTCATCATGCCTGTGCTGCAAAGGTGAGGTTGCACTGCTGAGAAGCAATTAATTCTTCAGCCTAATTAAGCTGTGGCTTATATGCTCCCTTACCATTTCAATAACAATATGGAAGAAGCGCTAGAAATAAGTGCTCCAGCCAAACTAAATCACTGATAAAGTAATAAGAAAAGTTGGGCAGGGTGAGGCAGTGTCTAATCCCACAGAATGCCTCACAACTTAGTTTCCATGTACATGAGTTATCCAGTTTGACCATATTTTGTGTTAAAGGTGCACTATGTGAAATTGAAGGTTGATTGACGTAAGGATCTTTTACGCAGGCAAATTGGCAGTGAGTTAGGCTGACGATGAGAACCATGTAGACTGAACCATCAAACTGTGGTTATTCCAGATTTCTTGTTAGCTGAGTCTAAAAGGTCCTCATTTCAGTGGAACCTTGTTAATTTGTACAGCTTGTTAAGTGTACCTTTGATGAAATATAAAGGCCAATTGGGCTATTTGTGTTGATCGACTTTCCCTTTAAATTTATAACAAAGCAAATTATAACAAACACAAAACCACATTCAAAAGTTGGATACCCCATTCCAAGTTTTTCGGAAAGGGGTATCCACTTTTTCACATACAATATACAACTTCTACAACACTTCTTCACATGCTGTGTATAGAAATTCCTTTCAACTGTAGTCCCATAGCCTCCACTCACCCTCCTGCCATCCTCTCTCTCCATATGCATGAAGTAGGTGGGGTAGAGGCCACGGTCCATGCCCTTCTTGTCACGGGTGATGCGGCACTTGACAGTGACACCGCGTGGAGCTGGGCGCAAGACAAACTCCTCTAGGTTGTCCACATCTACTAGCGAGCTCTCTGCTGTGGGTGACCCCGTGGTTGCCAGCTCCTTGACAGAATAAACATGCACATTTTCTAGGATAACTGCTACTATACGCAGTATAGTATGAGAAAATAAAAAAAAAGAAAATTGGGGAGGGTAGGTTAGAAGACTGTGGGTGAGTGAGTCCATTTGGCTACGCACTGAATTGAACTTTCCGCTGGCGGCAGAAGCAGGCCTGGTGGTGTCTGTGTTCGGGGACAGAGAGCGCGTTCGTTCTTCCTCTGCATCGTCCTCATCCTCACTGGCTTCATCATAGTTCATACTGCCGGACAGACCTGGTGAGGTAGAGATGTGAGAGAGCTTCAATGATGAGCGCCTTCACTGTTTCTATGCTCACAAGCTCAAAAAGAAAGGAGAGGAAAATTGATCCCAAGGGCTCTGTGCATACCCCAACTCCAAATGAATCTCCAAGACTTTATTTGATTTGTTCCCACAAGTTTCTTTGAAAAAAATTATTTGGCTCCAAGGATAAAGAGCATCCCGTTTACAGTTGTTTTGCCTCATCTAATGGCCTTTGATGTATGACAAGTAATTTTTTTCAAGACCTGATGCAATATATCAGCAATGGTAGAGGCGAAATAGCCTATTATACAGTTAAAATCACTCTCTTTTATGTTTCTTTGAAATATTCAGAGGTGTATTTCTTTTTTATGTGCCAGGCAGATTTCAGATCTATTACAGCAAAAGAGGAGAAAAGAAAGGACGAGGGTCAGTGAAACTAACCTAACCACCATCTGCTGGCTCCAGAAAAGAACAAAATTATTCAGTTGGGCCTTGTTCAATATCCACCCTCCCGAAAGGGCAAATCTGGCCACTGACCTCATGTAAAGTTCAATCTGTCACAACCTGTGCATCTTTTTTTCATGTCAATTTGTGACAAGGTGAAGTTGGCCTCCAGAAATGAGACTGAAATCCCGCCTGTGGCTTCTATCCGTGGACTTGTTAAGAGAAGGTTCAGTGTGGTCATGTAGTCGTGCAGACGGTAAAATGGGTCAAGCTGACTGAAGCCAGTCTGGACAGCCCAGGACATCTCTGTCTCTTCACTGATAATTGGATTTATCAGCCAGGATGTAACTCTTGGCTGTTGCTACAGCACATTTTAATGTGCTGTCAAAAAATGACAGTGGTCTCTTGCTGTGGAAAGATTTCACTGAGCAGGGGAAATTGGGTTCCTCAGGGCTTTGCGGTATTTAGGATATGTTAATTGAGGACTCTCTTGTTAACACTGGTTTGTTTTATAACTGCAAGGATTTGTTTTTTAATCCTGGAATTGGTGAACTTGAAATGACAGATAATAATAATGTTGCTGTCGCTGTTGCTATATAATTCATATGTTGATATATTTTTTTTTCACTTAGTTTTTTTCTTTATTCAATTGCTTGATTAGATTTCATTTCCAAACAACAAATATTGATAAGTGTGGTACATAAATATGTCATACAACTGTCTTGATATAGATGTTGATTAAGTCACAGAGTCTTAAGGCTACTGTCCATAAATGAACCCCACATGCTCTCAAAATAGTCTGTTTTTTCCTTAAGAGAATATTTTTCATAGATACTGAGGTTTGTGAGTTCCTCCATCCATTGGTTGACAGAATTTTTCAGGGCTTTTACAAAACATAGTAATAATATGCTTGGCTTTAAGAAATAGTTATTTTGGCAGTTCATGAGCCACAAATTATGGGTAAAATACCAAGTCTGTCTAGTTTAGGGCATGCTGAAAGATCAACACACTATAAAAGACACATTTCATTACCTTTCTCCAAACATGTTTGATTCTCATTCTTATACATAATGATAACATGTGCCTTTATCTTCATTGCGTTTAATGCATTGGTCTGGGTTATTTGGGTTAAAATGATGTTGCATAGAAGGTGTAATAAAACTTGTCATTCAGCATTTAGGTTGAAAAAGTTTGAAAACTGTGTTCATGTGATCCCAAGTGAGCCTTTTGTCATCAGGCAATTCTTCAAAGAGTAAAATATGAACACTCAGTCTCTTCCACAGTATTTTTTACTGCCTTTTCAAGAGAAGAAAGAAACAGTTTAGTGGAGACGTTTTCTGTGCTTTGGCAACAAAAGTCCTTATCTGTAGATATTTGAAGAATTGCATGTTGGGAACATCATATTTCTGTTTTAATTTCTCACATGTAAGCAGCCTGTCACCATTGTATGAATCCAGAATCATATTAACACTTACCACTTACCATTAACACTAACTCACCACCCATTTCTTTAAAACAGGATCCTGACTGCCAAGCTTAAAGTACACATTTTCCCATCATGGTGAAAATGCGGAAAACACAAGGTTTCTCTTGCCTAATAAATATAAGATAAACACTATTATTAGCTTAAAAGAAAAACAACCAAGATACTTCTGGCCCACCGCTGCTCTCTACATCTGCCTGGGGCAATTTCTCCTTGGCAGACAAGATGCCTCTCTGACCACTGACCTCTCTGCCTCCTCCTACTCCTTTGTGCCAATCACTTAGACTAACCTGTCCTGAGCTCAACCACAGAGTGGGACAGTTGGGGAAGCAATGTTCTATGCATATAGTGAGCAAGATGAATAATGAGACAGACAACACAGCCAAACACAATATTTATACTGGGTTATTCACAAGAGATGAACCCTGGAGATGTAGCTATCCCAATGCCAAAATAAGAGCCATCATGAAATACAGATTGCAAATGTTAGCTTCTCTCTAATAGTGACTCCAGGGCTCCAATTAAAACACCCAAACAAAGTTGTGTGGGTCAGTAGCTTATTAAATCAGCCATCTGGAAATGTCGGAGAGGACTCATAATAGGCTAACCAGCATCATTTTTTAACACCCAGATTCAAAGCTACTAAATCAAACCAAAACGACACTCGTCAGCATGATAATTACCACACAGCATGTGAGGAAATTTTGCAGTCAGCCAAAAATACAGATTTTGATTGAATGGGCTTATCAAATATGAATGTCCCGTTTCTATCTCCTTGGTTTCCTTAGGGGTTGGGGTAATATGCAAGGACAGGGAGCCAAAAATACCTGCTGGATCACATCCCTGTGTTAAACTGGGCTGGCTGAACAATGAGGCTTTGCATTATTGAGGAGGAGAGTGACGTCTGATACCTTGGCATGTCATTCTGTGGCCCAGGAAAAAGAAAATGTTAATAATAAACAACATTTTGACCATTCAAGCCAAATTTTAATTCAAAACAAATGCCTTTCATATCATCAGCCTTTGGATAATAGATCATTGACTATACAATACAACTAAATGACACATGTCAGACAATTTTAACCTTGATGGCTTGACGGTTCAGTTCCACTCCGCCTGCCTCACTAGTCTGAAAACTGCAATGAAGTGGGTGGACAGAGAGCAGTGGGAGTGGGAAGGGTCAGGAGGAGCAGTTATCGAACCAAACTAATTGCACAGTCAAACTTAAGTACAAAACTATAAAAACTCCAATGACTTTGACATACTTTTGATTCTTAATGCCAGGAAGAAGAGAAATGCTGATTTTTTGCCAGAAACATTAGCAGTTCACCATATGCACTTGCATGTGGAGATAGCAACTTATTGCCTCTATCTCAAACAACACTTAGGTACCTATTGTATCTGGTCAGAAATTCCATTAGCAGTCTAGGAAGAGTGTCTCTAACCATGGTGATACTGCCCACTGGTAGGGCTGGGCGATATAGACAAAATCAAATATCAAAATATTTTTGACCAAAAACCTTGATATTAATAATGTGACGATGTTGTAGGGATGACTATTGGTGCTCTCATAAGATATTTACACATGGAGATTTTTGATAAACAATCATTAGTAATGTGGACATGATGACCAAGCAGGTGGAGGCAAATAACAGAACAGCTAGAAGAGTCTAAAAAGTTCAAAAAATAACATTCCCAGACTTTAAAACCAGGAAAAGATAACACTTACATCATGATATTACAATATCCAAAATCCCAGACAATATCTTTTATATAACCATATCAATATAAAATCAATATCTTGCCTACCCATACCTACTAGTATTGTGTTTCCTGACTCCACAATCCAGATGAATAAAATGCCTAACTGAAAAAAAAAAATCCCACATTCCAGGTTTAAATGACACGTGCTCATATTCATGGAGAGGAAACTTAATCTACAGCTGTAGGTTAATGCAGAAGTTCCACAACTCACTCTGGATTTCCCCTCATTCAAAATGTGGGATTTGAATACAAAATATCCTCCATTAACTTTAAAAACACCTGCCAAGTGGCACCAGCCAAAATTAAACAGCATATTTCTCAGAGTGTAGGTGGCAGCAGCTGTAATGATACCACAGTTAAGCACTGCAGTATGAACAATGCCCTGGCCTATGATTAAATGACCCATTTCTCGCTGCGTCACTATCAATCTTCCCCACTGCATACTGCAGCAGAAGAGTGCTTCTAGGGCTGGGAAACAACTTTTTTTTTACCACAATAACTGCTAATTTGGAGCAACTTAAAAGGTTTGTCATGACATGAACACAAAGCAGATAAATAAGCTTTGGAGCTCTCAGACTTTCAGCTGAATGACTGTCATCCTGACCCAAAATACACCCCGCTCAACCTCCTCCTTCACCGTTCTCACTCTATTTTTTCCTTTCTCTATTTTTATCCCTCTTCTCTCTAATTCCCTCCTTTTTCATTCTCACTTTCCATTTCTACCCAATGTCATACTGACCAGTGCTACACTCCAAGGTGGTGTTGTTAAAGCCTGGGGATGTGACACAGATACTCAGGCCAAACAACAGCACACTGGATGGGGTCTCTGATGCTACAATGTATCTGTGTTTGTAGAATGGCAACACTGGACATAATTTAGAGTCAATAATTTAAGTAAGTCATTAACCAGCTGTGGCCACCTGTAAAAATTGGCCGCTATGGAATCAGACTATATAGAGTGTGTATCGATATGATGGAGCGCCATGCCTACACATTGTTCTAATAGAGACTGGTGAAATGGAAGCAACACAAAAAAGCCCAATGTAGCAGTATTTTTGGAAAAAAACAACCAACATACTTATTATATTGATATTTAATCAACTACTTCCATTTCCAATTCCAGATGGATCGTAAGTGCTGGATCTGAGATCCTTACGGAGTCCTAAAAATGTGGATCCAATGCCACGCTAAAACAATATAGACATAAAATCAAAAGAAAAGGAAATAAGCATAGAACTTGAAGGAACTGTACCGAATTAAGAAAAGAAACTCCCTTTTTCACTGCGTCCCAGGTGTGACTGTGTCAGGACTCACCTCGTTTCTGTAGCAACTCATGGATGTCTGTCTTAGGCTCCAACAGCGTCTCAGTGTCGCCATCTCTCTCAGGCTCCTCAGCAGCAGGAGACTGGGATTGAGACTGAGGCTGGGACTGAGGTTGGGATTGAGGTTGGGACTGAAGTTGGGACTGGGATTGGCTCACTGACAGGATTTGGATTTTCGTGCCCAGATCAGGGGCTTCTGAGCCCAAGAAAGCTGCAGGGCCATCAATACCTACAGCAAGGGAAAACAGTCAGTTGTAATTTATCTTATAAATTGCTAATTTTGTGCTAATGACCTGGCACTACTTGCCTGAGTGTGTGAGCTACACTCTATTTTAGCAGGACCTGAGTCACCCTGTTTACTGGAAAACTGTTATAGTTTCATTTGCCAAAGGCTGCCAGGAAATGTGGTTGAGTGAGAGCACTCATGAGTTTTTTCTGATGTGTCTCAAGTGTCTGATATCTGATTGTTGTGTGGCGTATCTGTACCATGCACCCTATCCACTCTAGACATGTGTCTCTAACCCTTTCTTATCATGCCATGTTTGGTTCCATTGCACAAACTGGGGTGCTGAGTTTGTCTTTTTCATTTTGATGAATCAGCATAAGCAGCACCTGCAGTGAGACAGTGGATATTTTCTTCAGAATGTTCCAGTTTTCCATGCTACCCTGCCTGGAGCTGCTATAGTGTACCTGTTACTATCCTGTCACCAAATTGGCACCACTTCCCTTTGAAGGCCATCCTTTCCTTCCCGGCTTTCAGCAAAGTTTTTGTAGTGAAAATATTATGTCAGTACACCAAAGTTGTATCTCACTAAGACCCAACTTCATCACATACACCAGCCTTTACTCCTCTCCATCCTCTTTGATACCCTTGCTGCACCCAGCACACAGGTTCTTCAAATTTTATTATTTCTAGGCGCAGATGTGAGCTGCATTCTTTCTGAGCCAACCAATCACAACTAAGAGGAGGTGGCATTTGGTGTTACCTCGGCAGGTGACAGTTTGACTGCAGCCCTGCCCCCAGATCTGGCTCCTTTGGCTCCATGGCCAAAGCCAGTGCAATCAGTGCCCCTCAAACAAAATACACAAAACCCAAGCCATGCATGCATGCATTTATTTAACCTCTGTCTGTTTTACAAAATAAACAAAATGCCGCACATCATCACCCACACTTAATATTACTATCATAAAAATGCAGTAGAGGTAGCACTTTTTCTACAAAAAAGCAGAATGGTGTGACATGTCCTTGTCCCTGTGGTTCCACATGAACTAACAACAAATATGCCTTGTGAGCTGTGCTCAATCGATGCCACAAAAAAAGACAACATTTGGTAGCAACTGCATGTCTCCCTCACCGTCCATGATGACATCGCTGGTGATGCTGAGGCGGGACTCTACCAGTGGGGCCTGCTCCTCGCTACGCCGTGGCCTGGAGCGCCGAGGCCGTGCCTCTGAGTTGGGCTGGACCATGAGAGGCTCCTGACGCTTTCTTCGTTGCTTCTGTTCAAGTAGTGCCCTCTGTGAAGCCAACAGGGGAACAGCAATGGTGAGAAAATTTATTCAGTGTCAGTGCTCTCCAATCATGTGCTATCGAGGGCCATGAGAACGCAGGTTTACACTCCATTTAAATACACACCTGATTTCATTAGCTGGCAGAACTTCAACTAGAAAGGGGAGAAATTGTAAATAAACTGATGTAGTATTTTAATAGAGTGTAAACCACTGCTCTATGGCATACATGTACAACATGTTGCAATGTATTAAATGTCATATGAAGGTTGGGAATTACTTTAGCCTGGGACCACCTCTTCGCTTTAATTACACACACAGAAAGAGTGTGTGTATGTGTGGCTTTTATATAAAGATTACAAATTCGGTAATCATCAAAACAGTTGCAACAGACCTCTTTGACCAATCAGATAGCTTGTTTGAAACTATCTTGTGTTTAAATTCAACAGCCTGATAGACTGACAGACAGACTGAAGGAAAGTGCTCCACATTCAACCCCTTCAAACAGAAAGTCGGGAATGACCATGGCTAAAGTGTACGAAATCAACATGTCCTTATTGGTCCCTCATCAAACATAGGAAGTTCGTGGCATAACCTATGCTGCAACTTTGATGACTGTATGTTTGACAAGACTACTGGCTGTCATATTGGCTGACTCCAATGTCTTTGGTGTCAGTGTCACAGCAAAGGAGTGTTCCCATGACAACAGTATATTCCGACGATGGTGGGAAGTGAGTGCTTCCTGTCCTTGAATTATCCTCCTTGCTTTCTGTCTTTGTTGTCACCTCACTGTCTTCTCCCTTGCCTTCCTTCCCTGCTTCCTTATCTGCCTCCCACCTTCCTGTTAAGTTATAAATGGGGATGTAGCAGCCTCTTGGAGCTTCACATGATCTCAGCAGAGTCAAACAGCTAGCCTGATCTGGACAAGTCATTAAGTCACACAACAACATGTTTCTTTTTTTAAACCTTCTGGGCCTAGACCTGTTAGCCAGCAATGTGAATCTTGCATGGCTTCATGATGGAATGAGCAAATCAAGAGAGACAGATTTTAAGGGCATCCTTGAAATATCCTTACAAAGAATGGAGCATTGGAAAAGGCTCTATTCAAATAATAACTGTAGTTATAAATTGCCACAATATAGTGACGATTTAGAAGTACAGTACAGTTAATGGATGCTGGATGATACACACAATGGAAAAAAGAACCTAAAGGATAAACCCTATATAGAGATTGTTAAATGGAACCATGACAAAAGCCTACAATCATACCAAGGCCCAAATACCACTGAGTGCCTTGAATGGGTTTATTGAATAGCTCAAAGCTGCAGTCCAGGGAGTTGTGAGAGTCTTGTTTGGTGTCATGCTGTATTCTGTTTCGAAGAATGGCTGAACTCTCCACAGCATGACGATCTGGGACAGCAATGAGCCAGTGGGCACATTGGAGCTGACAGTTGCACTCTCAGATCCATCACAAACAGACCAGTGATGTGAACAAGACAGCCCTTTTTTCTCCCACTCCTTAACTGGTATTTGTGCCCAAAGACTATGCAGAATTGGTGCACGGTCTGGTATACAGTGTAATAACTTTGTAATGAGGCTCCAATAAGGATAGAAAATCCATCCTGGCCGTGTTTTGTCAAGTGCCCCCCAAGCCCCAGTCTCTGTGGTCAAAGCAGCCGGTGGATTACGTAAGCGCATTAATTAGCGCACCGAACGCACAACAACAAGTCCTGTTTAGTGATGCTGTTTAGTGAGCTGGAAAAGAGACCAGGAGGCCTTGTCTCATATTTGCCAGCACAAAAAGCTTTCATAACTCATCAGTCATTGTGCCAGCAATGAGGAAATGTCTCTGAGACATGTCTCCATCTCTATCTCTCTCCCTCTGCCCACCTTCCCTCTTTACTACAACCACAACAGCATCAGATAATGCACCTGAATACATTCACATTTCACTGTGTAAGCATTAAGCATTTGGTTTACACCTTCATTCAGAATGGCTTAACACTGAGTGCAATGGTGGAGTAAGGTTAAATTATTAGATCAGCAACACTACAAACAACCAATCATAATGAGTGCAGAGCCCAGAGCTAGAGCTCAGATAATAAATTGGACTATATTCCTATGACCCCAGGATGATCATGAGCAACAGAGAAGAGCTAAAAAAAGAAATACGATAAAAAAGACCCAAGGATAAAAGGAAAATGAATTTTTAAGGAATACAAAGGGTTTTATTGAATACATTAGTTCTTTAATACCCAAGTGCACAATAGGTCTGGGAGCTTCATCATCCAGACCTAGAGTCGTTATCATTTCAAAAGACTTTGTTATAAGGACCAGGATTTGCATGTGGTTCGCTTTATGGCTATAAATAAAAGTGACAAATGAATAAAACATTAAGCAAGATTATCATAATGAACATCATTAGTGTTAATGTGCTAAGTGAATTTGAAAATGCTGCCAAACTTTAGGATGCACAACAATGGCGATGGAAAATAAACACCGAAGACTTTGCTCGTGATCGAAATTTAAGGCTCCGCTTCATTTTCAAAACTGATCTGGCCTGAAAGCCTTCTTGTACTGTTTTGGATTCTCTCATGGAAATCTTCTTTTGATTGTGGCTAAAGATTTTCTGATAAAATTTACAAATAAGTAACAGTGTCCAGTTTTGTGTTTTATAGTCTTATGTTTCAAGAATTTTTTTAATCATGTTATTTTCTTGATAGCGCTGGAGTGATCTGCATTATTCTACCTTGTTTCAAAATACTGACAACTGAAAAAAAGCAAAACTGACTTGGACAGAACTATTACCTTATTACCTTACATACTGTCAGTCAAACTAGAACTTTAAGATTAAATGATGTATTAAGATTGGCATTTTTTGCAATGTACGGCGTATAGCCTGCTAATTCTTCATACCAGTAAAGTATGTTTTGTCTTCCCTGCCTAATTGTGAGCGCAGAGGACTATTTTAAGCCAGTCCATTGTAACAGTCCATTCTTTTGTAAAGACTGGGCACTTGGCATTTTCAGACCAGGATGTGACTCCATTCAGACTTCCATGCACCTTCCTGTGTGAACCAAAACATGAACTTAAAACACAAGAAAAGCACTCTGTTGTAAATAACTTAGCATGCATTGATTTAAAGAGATATTCATGTACGAGGAAGTGTGTCCTTGCCAAAGGGACTGATAACAGTGATAATGCCAGGATGGGCTGAGGTGCCCATACACAACATACACTGATAAATTAAAAGGAGAAGCAAGCATGGCATGAACTTCCAGGCCACTTCACAGATTCAGAAGACACAAACACGGGTGCAAAGTGTCTGTGAGAGATTACAGCGACAAAACAGACAGGAAGACAGCGGGAAAAAGAAACAACAGATACCTGTATCAGGCACACATATGGTTTCCCTCCAACAGATCAAAAAATACACTAAGTCACAAAAATATCTGAAACAAAAAAATTAAAAGTTACCAACCCGGTCCATTGATATCCTGAACAACAGTGAAGCCAAATTGCACAAGTTTCTCTAAGGTACAAATGGTCCAGGTCCCATTCCCCTTGAAGCCAGATGAAGCTAGACTCTCCCCCATAGAGCAGCACTACTGCTGGCCATGGCTCCGTCTCCCTGTCCTTCTTTCCTCTTCTGGAACCGAGTTTGAGGATCAATAAACTAACAGCCTCCTCTGCACTATATGGTCCTCCAAAGCTCCAACAGAAAAGGAGTCCGTCTCTCAGCCAAAGGTTGAGTGACAATGCATGTGTGTGTTTGTGTGCATGTGTGTGTACGCACATTCACCGTTGCTAACTGAATCAGCAGTCATTACTGCTCCAGCTTCAGAGCAGGGGGTGGGGGGAGAGAGAGAGAGAGAGAGAGAGAGAGAGAGAGAGAGAGAGCTGAAGTGCTTAAGGAAGGATACAGTCACAGTCACAGTGCTCCACGGTGGTTATATTGCTTAAATGGTTTTCATTGGGCTATTTAATATGGGTTGGATAAACATTTAATGAAGAAAAATGATGAAAATGAGTAATTCAAGGCTGGTTTTCCATTGTATTTTTCTTTGGTTTTTTTTGTTTTGTTTTGTTTTGTTTTTTTACATAGCCAGTGTCTGATCACCCTCTGGGCATAAGTGCATGTGTGTGTTGTGTATATGGCTGTGTCTATGGGCACATGTTATGTAAGGACAGAGAACATTTGAGTGAGGCTGTTTGGACTCAGCTGAATCAGTGCGTGGCACAGCTGAGCCACAGTGGGACACATCATCACACACACACACACACACACACACACACACACACACATACACACAGCATGGTCCACACTACCTCACATGCCACAATTTTCCTGGCT
>OMKZ01018630.1:9750-24356 GCA_900302535.1 Neoniphon sammara | reverse complement strand
AGAGGAGAAGCTGGCAGAGCTGGAAGGTCTTCAGGGAACAAAGCAGTTTGGCACCAGGGCAGAGAGAAGCACAGGGCATGTGGACAGTAAGAGAATAAAATTGCAACAAATTAAAAACAAGATTTATTTTAATATTTTTATATATTTCAGTTGCAGCTTTAATTAAGAAAAGTCAATTACCGTCTGTCTCCTAGGACTGGGCAATATGTACAAAATCCGAATATCAAAAACAGGGCCTAGCAACACTCAGCCACTTTTTAAGTGCTCATCCAGAATCTGAAATGCCACCCAATGATTTCTTGTTGTTACTGACAGAATGGACTTTGATTAATAACATTTTAATTTGTAGGTCTATATCTGGGCAAATGGGAAGAAGACTTTGTGTTATACCGTGAAAGGAATAGGTTTCTTAGGCACATTATGTGGTGGGGATGGTACATTAATGAAGTCTGTTTGTTTTGGTCTGGGTCAGAGGCAGAGCTACAAGCTTTCCATGTCTTTTTGAACGGCATTAACCCAAAAATAAAGCTGTTCAAGAATTACAGCGAGAGCATACATTTTTTTATATCTCATGATCTTTAAGGACAAGGGACTTTGCATACATCTATATTTAGTAAACCAACAGACAGAAACACCATATTACATGCTGGGAGCTTTTATCCTATGAGGCTCATCTTAAAGTGTCTTATATGACCATGTCATGACAATAAAGGCATTTTAATTGTTTAAAAAAAAAAAAAAGAGTTTTCTTGTATGGTCATGTAAATATCATATCTAACCAAATGCCTCAATATCAATATTGGTATATTGCTTGAACTATTGGTGCATTTATTTAGACATGAGATTTTTGATAAACAATCACTAATATGGATATGCTCACCAAGCAGGTAGAGGCAAATAATAAAACAGCTACAACAGTCTATTAAGTCCAGAAAACTGCATCTCTTTACTATAATACAGCTTTTAAAACTGAGAGACAACGACAAGACAACACTTATGCAAGACGATACTTATGCCATATCATGATATTACAATATCCAAAATCCCAGATGATATCTAGTGTTAATCATATCACAGTATTTATATTATATTCATGTAGTGCCCAGCCCCATTGTGTTGTGACAGGTTATTTTATAGGCTAGAGTAATCCTCCAATAAACTCAAACAGTATGGGAACTAAGCCAGAGGACAGATCTAGACAAGGCGCTACATGAAATAACAAACAACATCCTTCAAGGTATATTGTCTGGAACTCTTCAATCTGTTGAGGGGCAAGAAAACGTCCTCTTCCACACCTGTTCTTGAAGAACACCAATGAATGTGCACACATACACACACACAAACACACACGCACACGCCCTCATCACAGCTGTGAGTGATCAATGTTTCATTAGTCCGTCACAGCTTACATGACAAGAGAAGGACGGAAGGGGCTGTTGTCCCTTTCCAGTGTGTCACACCAAGGTAACCATGGAGATCTGTGCTCCGTCAACAGCACATCTCTGCCGGCATTGATTAAAAAACTGCAGGCAATTGGTTGGCTCCAGTGTAACTGGAGACCATGCTTAGCACTGTGCTGTAAAGATTTAGACTGACAAGCAGCAGGGGGTCCAGCAAGTTGTGGACATCTGTGCTTTGTGTTGAGTGGTATGAACTTGATATGTGTGGTATGTATGCCTTAAGATCAAGGACCTAATATGATTTTAAAAACACAAAAATATTTACTAACAAACAGAAGATGATTGATGTAGACATGAAGGCAGTGTGTTTTTCCTCTTTGAGGCCCGTTGTGTGTTTAGCATGCACTTGCCAAGTCATCACATGGCACAAAGGCATCCATCAGGAAGCAAACAATTACAAAAGCAGATGTGCTAGTGTAAATTACTAGACTAAGGATTAGAATACCCTTACCACTCTTCATAATAGAGTACCACTCTCCACTCTCCATTGGTTCATTCACGATTGAAAAGAGGACAAGCTGACAAATAGGTGCCTTTCAGATGGCAATATCAAAGCTATTTTAAAAATTAGAATAGCATTAACCAGAGGGGTCTCATTATCAGACCACAGCCCATTTTATCCATTGTTCAATTGATTGAAAGGCTTCCACAAATAGACCTTTGTCACTTCAAAAAGGAATTTGAAAGCTGAATGAGCATAACTTAATTTCTGCCATGGGCAACTGACTTCCTGACTTAGAGAGCAGAGGAAATAAAAAGATGTCCAATTATATTAAACGCTAATTCTCTGTGGAAGAATAAATGGGTTAATCAGCAAGAGATTGAAAAAATTCAAAAAGTGAACAAGCCAGTTCACTTTTATGAATTTATGAAAGGAGGGTGGCTGATTTTAACATTTGCAAATACACAGACTAAATGAAAGGCTAGTCTCACACTTCTCAAACTAGATCAGTGATAAGGGCTGAGAAGGGCTGAAATAAATAAATAAAACAGTTTAGGTTATAAGATTTGCTTAGGCACTGCTAAGGTTAGTAGAGGTTCCTGGACCATGACTAAGAAAATGCAAACAAGAGGAAGTCATTTCAGCTATCTGCTACTCCTTTAAGTCCATAATCTCATGGATGAATATTCTGAGCACATCCTTGGTTACAGTGTTCCAAGTGAGCTGCCAGCATCCAGCCTGTGTGTGTGCGACACACAAATCACCACTCTTGTTACAGCACATAGTCACAGCCTGATGCTCTGAATAAGTAACGACCTGGCTGAAGAAACATGAGCAAGAGGCAGATCCTTGACAGCTGGTTAGCCATTCAGCTGATCAGAGAGACAGAGCAGAGCCTGGAGGAAACGCTATAGTGGAACTGACCTCTGTCCTGGCACAGGCCACTCTGCAAGTCTCTTTCCCAAAAAGCCAGTACAACTAGGAAAGATCAAGCAAAAATGTGTGTCCATTCAGCCCTCCAACCCTGGAGACTAAAGCTGAAAAAGTAAACGTAAGTCACGGAGGACACACAAAACAAAAGGACATTCTTTCACAACTGTTTTTAGAACCAAGAACAGCATGTATGTATGTGGAGGCCTGTATGTGTGTGTGTGTGCATGCGTGCATTCAGCTACCTGTACGACCAGCGACTATAGGCAGGCTGAGATCCTCCATTCTTTATCGTGTCCATGGAAGCTGCTTTGGGGGCGTTAGTCCAGGGCTAAACTATCTACAGTAACGGTATTCACTCACAATGAAGCTGAGACTCACTGTGAAGTCCTACCTAAACTGTCAGCCTTGCAGGCTCAAAGACCTCTGCAATTATGTCACTGAGAAAGAGTAGCTATGTCCCACCCAGGGGAGTGACAGCCACCACTGCTGAGGCAGACTGGGGTCGGAGGGTAGGAGCTGTTGCCATGACTTCACACTTCATCCAATGCACAAGGAGGCATCTAGGGGTAGGTATAAAACTGACAGCCCCAAATAAACACTGCTCTAGGGATTTATCTCAAAGATCAGCCTTAACACAACTAGCAATCCATAAAAGCTCCTTCAACAGGACACATACCACGAGTGAAGTGGTACGCTGTTTGGACATGTTCGTGTTGCAGTTAATAAGGCACAGGTCTTCTCTGGCTGGGAGAGTCCCTCAAAAGTTCAATCGCTTGCTATTGCCAAAGTTTCCTTTATTAGAATGCCCGACAACTTCCCATTGACTTTCTGAGAAATGCAGCGATCGCCTACAACTCATTTCCTCTGACGCATAGGAGGGACACTGCATATATCAAACCACAGGGGACACCAGACATGATGTTCAGCTCTGTCGTAAGTAATAGGCCTAGCTGGAATTCAGTGAGCTTTAAATAGCCTAAATGGCTACTGAAAAATCATGCCCACGCAACATTACGGCATTACAGTATGACTTAGCATGAATAGAATATTCCAGTGTGTGTTTCTCACATGTTGAGAAGGAGGTGTTCTGTTTTTTTGTTTTTTGTTTTTTGTTTGCTTTTTTTTGTTTTTTTGGTGATAGGTAACTCAATAAATGGAAACTTACATATTACCCTTTTCTAAAAAAAAAAAAGGCAAGTGTGGGGTACCTTAGCCCTGTTGCTAGGAGACCAGAGCCTCACATTATTTTTCTGTGCTTATTCGCAGTAGTGCAAGAAATAAAGGACAGAGAAAGTGAAGTGTGTGTGTTTGTGTGTATGCATTTGTCCAGTGGGATATGGGTAAAATGGCATGCAAACCAGCAGATGATAAGTGGGGGAATCATTCACCTGAGGGAGTAATTACCAAACTCAAAACAAATGATGGAAATAAACTACATGTATTGGGAATTCCAACTCCCTGAAGGTCTCAGGCGCACATTCTCTACGCACAACTCTTGTAGTACAAGCCTTACTTTGTTTACGGTCAGATTTAATGTGCGCTAATGTCCGGTAAGTGTTAAGCAACTTGAGCCTGCCGATGCCAAGAGCAGGCATAAGGCACTGAACAAAGAAAAACAGAGAATGGCAAGGCGATCTGTCTTCAAATGTCTGCAACACTGTCATCAATAGCACATAGAGCAGAAATGTTAGCTTCAGTAAATTCTATGCAATACTGTAGCATTCAAGACGGTGAGAGAGCGGGCCCATTACAAATACCAGGGATGTTTTCTCTGTCTCTCACTGCATGAGCAACAGAGTGGATTACTCAGGCCAAGTGGCCTGTATGTGTTTGGAATGCACTGAAGCAGCCACAGTAAATTACACCTCAGACACCCGTACTGTTGCACAGGCCAACCCAATAGACTTGAGCAGAATTGTTTTTAATTTAACTGATTCGATACACATCTTGAACATACAGAAAAATGATGGTGTTGGGATGTTGATCTATGAGCTGAGCTACTGAATTCTACTTTATACCTGCTCCTCTTTGGGGGCTAAGACACAATATACAATGGGTAGTTTGAAATTGGTAGCTACACTACATGTTCCAACTGTGCTAACAATTTAAACAAACCACAGATGAATTTTCTGAAAAAAATGGTTGCTAACTCTTCTGGCAAAAACAGAGCTTAATTCTGATCTTTCTAGCTTTTTCCATCATTAGGCCTTAATTCTGTGAAGAAGTACAATACTCAGTTACAATTTGAAACTAGCCACATCAGTGTTGTAGTCATAATCACAACACAGAAAATGCTATTGGATATTATTAATGTACAATCAAAGAGCCTAAGCAGACCAAGCTGTTGTGAGCAACAATAAGCTATGCCTGTGTTGGCTATCATTACCTTGTAAGTGCAAAGGAGCTCTTAACATGCCACCACAGTATAATCATAATTTTGCTCAGTGCACTTTCATCCATAGCACGTCACAGTGTAAGCGGCCCCGTGGTAATGGAACCACAAACCCTGGCAAAGCCATGCTCCACTCACTGAGCTACACAGGACCAGGGAAGCTTCATCAACTGCCCCCTTTCAACACTACATTCCCCTGCAAGCAATGAGCTGTGTAACATGAGGGCTGTAATGCTGTTATGATAAAGGTCATTCCTCGCCTGTGTTCAGCTCTCAAAGCAAACAGCTGTTTGAAGCTGCCACATTCTGCAAAGTGACTCCTCAGCAATCCACAACAGCACTGATAACCTTTGAGAATGAGAGAAAGATAGTATTTTTTCCCTGTGTTTTGGGAGAAAACTGCAGGGAAAGAGAGAGCTAGTGTATAAGTTTGCAAGAGATGGACAATGAGAAGTAAAGAAAAATCCATTTTTGCATCTTCCAAGGCGGGTAAGAACTGCTGAGCCATCCACTTGTGAAATTCTGGACTTTTTTTTTTTTAACACAAACTATCTAGTTGGGTTCAGCCTGCAGAGCAGTGTGCATCACAGATGGTTATTTCATTATTGTGGCTCACGCTAACTAGTGCAACACATGAGCACAGTCGCAAAGCCAAGAGTTTTCCTTGGAAAATGGTAGTGTTTATGAGCTATCTAAGGAAAGAACACCACACAACAAAGAACAGCACAAGACTGTTATTTAGGCCGAGTCATTTTCAAACTCATGAACCAATTGGCATTTCCTGGCACAACTCATGCAATGAGCCTATGCAGTACAAAGACAATGGACAATAAAGAAAAATCCTAAGGAAACCTCAATCAAATGACAAGACTTTTTGTGTGTGTGTGTGTGTGTGTGTGTGTGTGTGTTCAGAAACTAAATAACTTAGGCTAACTTTTGAATTTCATTGCCATGAAACACTGTTTTCCCTTTCCCCTTGAATGACAGGCATAGCAGATAAAATCAAATAATCAGAGCAAGACTGTAACAGTGGAGCAGGAAAGGGTGGGAGCTACTTCTGATTTTTATCTCACAGCAGGATGAAAGCAGACCTATGGCTTAACCAGTGCTCCAGATAGCCGAAGGTAGCTTCTAGTTTCCACTCTGTGGCACAAAAACACACTTATAGATCACACGACCCCTAGGTCCAGCACCTGTTCTTATGACTAGCAGTGTGGACTTCAAAAGGCAGCTGTAGGAAGTACCATGGTGCAGTGTGCTAAGGGTGAATCCCATGGACTTTCTGTGTGTTGAATTTGAGTCCAGCTATCAAGCTTTATCACACCTTTTTTCCATTTTCAATATCCTGTCTTTCCACTCTCTGTGTATTGTGAACTAAAATGAAGCAGAAATGTCAAAAACATATAGCTGCCTTATATATTTATTCATTCATTCATTCATTTAATAAGACCACAGTTTGTGTAGCCTACCGTGGTGGTGAAAATGTTCAAATGTTCAAACGTTTTGAAGAAACACAGAACAAACCGATTTGAGAACCATAAAATGCCAAACTGCTAGAAATAGAAAAGGAAAGAAAAGGCATGCCCCAACATGTCATTCAGTAAATCTTTTTCTTATGCCTCTTGCTTTACTGTGTTCAAAGCCTAGCCTAAATGTCACATACCTTTAGTGGATTAATGTCAGAGAGATCCTGACTATGGATATGATGATCTGAATGTTGAGTTTAATGCTAATAATTTGATGCGTGTCAATTACACATGGAGTGGCAGCCTCCAGCTAGTCACCATACATTCCAAAACTCTTTCATTTTTAAGGAGAGGTGAGGGTGGGGATGTCATTATTTTTGACCCGACGTGTGTGGGCGTAAAAATCCATAGAATCGAAAACTTTAAAGTTCTCGACCAAATCATTCAAGCTGCCAAAAACAGGGTGAGAAAACTGGTCAGCAAAAACGCAGCGGCTTTCAATTCTTTCAGCAGCTGGAAAGAAGATATATCGATTCCCTGGCTAAAACCAAGAATTACAGATCATCCACACACTTAATCACTCCAAATCATCTGTCTCTTAAAATGAGCTCGCCTCCTTTCACTGCGTTACTTCACACAAGCGGAGATTCTGGGATGATTGCTCATACTTCCGAAAGCTGGATACATTGTTTACAGGATAGCTGACTAACATTTAATTTACTGGCACCAGTGTAATATGCTTCAGAGACAGCAGCAACATTAGCCACTTTGTGGTTATGAAAATTTTCTCTCCACATCTATTGTTCAGTTAACGTTATAATTTTAAATGACTTAGGGAGCGATACGGTTCTGCTCCCTCGCGTCCTCACTAGACTTGGCGTACAAGACATGATATATGTGGATAGCGTGAGAAAATGCATTATATGTTGACTGCAATTTGTGCCAAGAGTGTAGCTATGTAACGTTATAACTAGCTTGTTACCGTTAGAGGCTAGCATTAGCTACCTCAGCCTCCACTGTAAGCAACAGTGCCTTTAAAAAGTTAGTGGGCGACAGTTAGTTTTCCATAAAATAACGTTAGCCACAGCGGTTAGCTTCTCATTCAGTGGTGGCTCAAACTGTACAAATACTAACACGTTGTACAGGCAATGCGTCTTTTTTAACTCACCTTATGCTGTAGTAACTCATGTTTATCCGCGGTTGCTATGGAAGATTCCCCAGCTGGCGGCCTCCTGTGGCTGTATATTTTTTTGTGGACGCGGTTGAGATAAGAATCTGTTTCTCGGTCCTTAGTTACCGAACACGCCAACAACGGGCTTTGCCATTGGTTGTTAAGGTGCGCAGGATAATGCTGATTGGCTGGTAATCTGGAGAGGGGCGGAGACTGTACATGCCTACCTCACAGAGATCTCTTGATTTTATATTGAAATCTGTTATCAGTACAGATCGAATGTGCTTTACCGGTATGAAACACGAAAGCAATGTGATCATAACAAATCAATGAAAAAATTCATCAGCTGACGTACAGTCGGCATCTCTTTTTATTTGTTTTTGCCCCATATGTTTGAAATTATGACAATTCCTGGGACACTTTTTTCTCCTAGAATATATTTTTCTATACTGGCAAAGGTTTTCCATATTGCTACAATATTATTGCATTATCTTGAATATGTTTGTCTTGCTTTTTTTTTATAGTTATCAAATATATAATAGATCTGGTGGTGGCATTGCTGCTGCCTCTGCCTCTCTTTGGTGTACCATTGCCATCAAATCACAGGTCAATTTTAACCCAACTTTATCTTTCATGAACTGAGAATCAAGTTGTTTTTTTATGTCATTTATGTATTTATTTCATGTCTTTTTTTCAATACATTTGAAAAATGATCTCTTTCAGCAGCATCCTGGTTATCTCTGCTGTACCATGTTGAGTATCACTTTTACCATACTGATAAAAATTAGATACTGCAGTATTTGCTGGATACTGAAATTGTGAAACCAGTACATGTAGTGCAGTACATGTGGAGACATGAAATGCACAGCTTTTATTGTGACAACAAAATAAAATGTTGTAGAACATTCCCCTTTATGAAAAAAGCCTGCTATTCGGATATTGCGCTAGTTAAATTTCATTTATTTATTTTTGGGTGACTTATGGAGCCCTAATCCTGACACATAAATAGATCTGACAACCATTATAATATCCAGAGCTCTGTGTAGAGAGGGTTGTGTGAGACTAATTTCTTAACACCCTTGGCTTACTATTATAAGGTTAAATCAACTTAAACAGAAGTAAACAACTCAATGAGCTGAAATGTGGCCAATGCTTTAGAATGCAGTGGTTCCCTCCAGCACATCAGGGCTGTGCTTTAGTCTGTCTGAATAAAAATAGCTGAGGAAGAATTCTCATCGAAGCAATGGTCCAATGAATAAGGAGTTTCTGCCCAGGGGTGACACTGCTGTCTGGTTCTCTTTTTACCAATTCTGCACATCATCAGCTGTGAATCAGTGCATCTGAATCAGAGAGATAACCTCTCTTCTTCAACAGCATCATCAAATCTTTCCTCCTCCTCCATGTCACCTTCAGCCCATAGTCCTTCTCTGGAGTGTCTGTCACCAAAATGTCAGGTGTCTGATTATGTGGTGGCGTAGATGGCTGAGATGGGGGTAATAGCAAGTGTAGAAAAGCGGAGGACGGACAGCTACTCCCCTCCTGTAGTACTTCTGGAGTGTCCACATCAGGTGGTGTCAAGACATTGCTTAAATTGGGGGTGCGGAGCTCTGTGGCGGGAGGCGTTGAAGCAGAGGGTGCTGGGATTTTGCATCTCCCTGTCACATAGAGAGATGCAGCATCAGGCAGATTTAAACACCTGCTGGAGGTTGCAGCACCATCAGATAACCTCAAGTCCCCCACATTCCTTTTTCTGACTAAGGACAACTGTCTCTTTGGTGTGTCCAGATACTGTGCACTCGGGTGAGAAATTGCGCGACTGTTTTGGCATGATCCCTGTAGCTGATCTGCCGGGCCAGACGATTCTGTAGTTTTCTTTCCACGTGTATGCTTAGGTTGGCGAGGTTGGTCCCTTGGCCCCCTCTCAAATGACAACTGGGGGAACTTGCAGACACTGTTTTTCCTGGACAACTGGCTGTATTTGTCAAAAATGCTGGTGGAAGACTGGCATTTCCTCCTCCCTCGTCTCACTGGAGTTGCATTTACAGCCCGCTGGTCAAACTGAGGACTTACCTGAAAAGGGAAAGAGTAAATAATAAATAAATGAGATGACTGTTAAAACTAGAGAACACTTATTATTATGACACAGAAGAAGAAGCAGAAGAAGAACAGGAGGAAAATGTTGTAAAACGTACCCAAGAACTGGGGGCTGATCTGTCAGGGGATTGCCCCTCTGTTACAAATGATTTGGGATTGACAGCTGCTCTGACTTCAGGCACATCTTGGAGTCTGGCTCCACGCAGTGGTGGCTCCAGGAACAACAGAGGAGGCTTCTGTGTCTTTATGGTTTTGCGGGGCATTAGTAGAAATCATGACTGAGGCGAAAGAATAATAATAATAAAAAAAAATACGTAGAGCAATTAGTGTCGCAGACTACTATTCAGTCAAATGTTATCCACAGTCCTTCACCAGATAGAACCTACCCACCAAAATCAACCAAGCGTACGAATACCATTGATTTTTGTATTTGTATTCGCAAGTATAGATAACATCCACCTGATTTTACACTCACCTTCTTGTGCGTACTTTATGTCAGACACCTCACAATATACAACATAGTACCCTTGCTCATTGTCTAAACCCAAGTGAAAACTACGGAATACTTTTGTGTTCCGTCTTTTGGTGTTGTTGGTCTAATTTCCCGGTTTCCACCATCATCGTCTCCGATTGGTCCCATTGTGACCTTTTCTCCAGCTTCCATTGGTCAATTTTTATACCATGTGATAGAAACGCCGGAGGTAACACCCACAGCGCCAAAATTCAAAAACGTTTCCGAGTCCTTTCAAGCCAGCTTGTATATTACACTAACTGAGAGGAATTACAGACAATATGGACTCATCGCTTTGAAATCGGACATGAAACAAGTGTTTGAACTACCAGCAAGAGTCTATCCAAGCGGAATTGCTTGAAACATCGTTATAATATGAAGGTTTGGCTTGACTTGCTGTTAGAAACATTAGCCAGTGTGATGAATAGCTAAAGCTAGCTAACCTAACTTAGCATCCCACCTGACTAACGTTAACTCGCTAGATGGAAAGCTAATAGCTCGCCAGATTACTTAACAAATGCCATATTGTTTCAGATGGAACATGGGAGAAATAATCAGAGATAGTTTAACTGTCTCTGGAAATAACTGAAGTGAAACTGAAGCGACCAAATCCGATGCATGTCATTCGCGTGTATGAAAGAACCGTAAACCAAGCTCAGTTGACGTATCTGTCAGTTCAATGTTTCATAATGTCCCGGCAAATATAACATACCTTGTATAAAACCTTTTAATACAATCTGTCATTCAGCCGAAGCCACTCTTCAATTCGGCGTACATCACAACGTTAAGTTACACCAAGCAGAGCTTATTTCAATAAAGTTTTAATTTATAAAACGTTAATTGCTCTGGGTCTTGATGCAGAACTTGTCATAACTTAGGCGGTAGTGTTAGCAAACAATGTTAATGAGTTCTAAAATTTTAGATTTCATTTAGAGGAAGAGATGCTTGGTGGGTTAACGTTATGTACTTAACGGATTTATCTGAATACCAACAGCCGATAGAGGATTTAAGTAATGTTTTATTAGTTGTAAACAGTCCGATTTTGACTGGAATTAGGCTAGAAGGGCTGTCCTCATAAGAGAAAACGCCGCGTCCTGGGGCTACTGTGTGTAAAGACTTGTGTTCTAGATTTAGAAGTGACTGACTGTCGCCAGGAAACCTGTCCATATGTCAACCTCTCCATTTGAAAGCAAGGCTGCTGAACCGTACAATAACAAAGTGGCCAGACTGTCACACGGCTATTGTGGAGCTGAATATTATCTGATGGTCCGTATGAAACGTGTTATGGTGTTGCCCGTCCTATCAGTGTTTTGTATATTGTAACCAGTACTTAATCTGAATTGATTTCTACCTACCATTTACGTTGATTAGCATACGTTAGCAATCTGAACGAACACAGGAACGTTTTTTAGACAGGTAAACCCGAACTTATAGAAACCATTACTAAGCTAACACGATTTGCTGATATGGTCACACAGTGTTACAGCTGAATCTTTCTAATGTTTAGCTGGTTTATTTAGAGTAAATTATGTCTTCTTTTGTGTTGATATGTAGAAAACCAGTGAACACAAAGGGGAATTTTCTGTGATTTGATCACCATGAGAAGGAGCCCAAGGAGACCACTGATCCTCAAAAGGAGAAAGTTGCCATTTCAGCAAGATGATCCGCCAGCAGCTGCCTCACAGGATGAATCTGATGGATCCATACTCAAGGAAACTTCAAAATCACCCACCAGTCAGTGCTTCCCTGATGGCATCCGCGTCATGGATCACCCTACCATGTCTGATACACAAGTGGTTGTCATCCCCAAAACAGCCGATCTTCAAAGTGTCATTGGGGCCCTCACTGCCAAAGGCAAGGAGTGTGGTCCCCATGGACCAAACAAGTTTATCCTTTTGAGCGGGAGTGGTAACCTAGACAATGGGTCATTTTGTCAGCCAAGCTTTGAAGAAGAGGACATCTCCACCAGGAGTGCGACGGAACAACCGGAGAAACCAGAAACTATGCACAGCCCCCCAGATACTAACCCTCTCACTCAAATGAAACCATGTATGAAAATCTTTGATTTTGTAGCATCTTTTTGCATAACTACATGTGGATTTTGATTGTAAACAACAGCTTTTGATAGCATTAAACTGGTAAGCTGTTTTTACTTATTCATTCTTTTCAACATTAATGTTTTTTGCTTGTCTTTTCTTAGTGAATAAGGAACTTGATTGCAGCCCTCTAGATGACAGCCTCACCAACATCCAGTGGCTGGGCAGAATGAGCTCATATAACCTCGAGCCAGATTGTGCCAAGAAAGCAGCCAGCAAGGAGAACCATGGCTCCTGCCCACAGGCCCTACAGGTTAGCCATTTGTTCTTGTCATCTTCCTGTGATTGTCACTGTGGGTGTGTAAATGGGCTTTTGTTGAGGGATCATGATGTTGTAGGCATGTCCCAGCATGTCCCCTTAACACACGCTTTTTCCCAGTCTGTCTCTAGAATGACAGCTCAGTGTGATTTACAGTGAGCACCACTTCGCTTTTTGATGTTTTGGCTCGACACTCTTACTACTTTGCATGTGAGATGACTCACATCCAAAAAGTTAAAGTGGAGACTATCTGGTTTAATTTGATGGTAGTCTCAGCCATATTAAACTGGGCAAAATTTACACAACTTAAAGTTAATATAGCTGATTAGTCATTTGTAGTTTTTAGGGTTTCCATATTTCTCACTGCTCAGTAAGATGTAAATGTCTAAAATCTGAAACATATTTATTTTATTTTTAGGTTCCCTGACGAATTAAGCATTTGAATGTGTTACTGTATGAGTTTGTATGTAAAGCAGCATGGCTGTGAGATTACTGAAGCAGTATGTGGTGTATTGTTGGAGGTAAATTGGAAACAAAGTAAGATGATAAACCAGCATTGGAACTGTCAGTTCAGCCTCAGATCATCTCACTTCTTCATAATGAAATCTAAAACTATCACATTTTCTCTGGTAATTTCCTTATTCAACTTTAAAGCAATTACTGAATTCTGTGAAGTTCTCTACTATATGATTATTTCATGTTCAAAAGAGTAGAATACAGCCAAAACCTCATCCATCTAAAATTTTAGCTAATGTGAATAATCACATTGTGATATCCTGATATCTTGATTACAGACAAAAAGGGTCTACACAGTTTATCTGATTTGTAACATTTTGCCATGTTTTACTCTGCCTAATTAAAAGCTTAATTATCATTTTTATTTATTTATTTTTATCTAGTGTAGTTTCACAGTTGCTCTGACAAATTTAAGCTTTTGCCACCGCCACTCAGTTTTTGTCACAGGCACACCACTATTGGATCCGGTCAGTGTTTTGAAGACTGTTTTGACACATGTTCATTCACTAAGCTAAGTGAAATCAGACTGCATGTAAACGTACCCATAGTGTCACCAAACAAATGTGATCTCGGCTATGTCTGTGTTCATTTCTGCCTCTCTTTCTTTGTCCTATTTTCTTCCAAAGGCTCACACCCTCGCACAAATGGATGCCGACGCAGTTCACAAACAGCCCAGGTCAGAGAGGCCGCCGTACTCCTACATGGCCATGATCCAGTTTGCCATCAACAGCAGGAAGAACAGGAGGATGACGCTGAAAGAGATTTACACGTGGATCGAGGACCACTTCCCTTACTTCCGAGAGGTGGCCAAGCCAGGCTGGAAGGTACACAGGAGCTGTGAAAGAACTACAGCTGGGCTCAACAGCAGCGTCAGATGAAAGCCTTTGAGTGCTATGTATTTGCCATTCAACATTTCTTTGTTCATTTATCCTGGCAGAATTCCATCCGCCACAACCTCTCTTTACATGACATGTTCATTCGGGAGATGACCCCCGACGGCAAGCTCTCCTACTGGACCATCCGGCCCGAGGCTAATCGATGCCTCACTCTTGATCAGGTATACAAGGTGGGTTGTGTGTGTGTGTGACATTTTTCCACCTTCAATATGATGCTTGTTTTTTTGTTTGTTTGTTTGGTGTAGAATTGATCATTCACTGATTGTCTATAAATAGTTGTTAATCTAAATTGACTGTGCATATGTTATCAATTTATTTAATACTTATGCTTCTTTCTTTCTTTTTTTTTTTTTGAAGACGGCCAGATTGA
>OMKZ01018629.1:0-17394 GCA_900302535.1 Neoniphon sammara | reverse complement strand
CATTTTGACAAACAAACAATCAAACAAACAAAAAATACTTTACATATTTATTTGATAAATATTGGTATACACTGTTCTCCTTTGGCGTTCTTGGTCTGGATGTCCCATTCAGACCGAGTTCCTCCACCAAGGCCCACCATTGATCAGACAGGGCGTTTGCTGCTCTCACAAACACTCGATAACAGTCTCCCAGTTTGGTGTTCCAGCCCCGTCTTTGTTAGACGGTCATTTTGTGTGGCAGCCTTGTGTTTTAGTAGTTAATGTAAAAATGGTAAGGGAAGGTGATGTTGGCCTCAGAGGAAGCAAACCGGTCCAACTTCTATATGTTGCTGACCATGGGGCTGTGATGTGGAGAGTTCCTGTATGTCTACAATAGGTAGCTGACGACTATCCTGAGTATGGAAGAGGAAACGTGACTGGTGCCAGCTGCCATCTTGGATCTGAGAAGGAGGGCAGGGGGGCAAGAGGAAGAAAAAAGGAATAAAATATGACTCAAGTGATTCAGACGGAGATTCAGTAGATCCATCTGCAAACCTTCTCTGTACTATACCCAATACAATCTGAATAATCAGTGAATGGGAATGAACCTATCAGTGCATGGAAGTTTGAGTCATTACATACACAGGTGTCTACAGGTGAATTTCCTTGCATTGACTGCTGTGCTGGGGAGAAAGTAAACCAAACATCAATACAATTTATTAATTTAGATAAGCAGGGAAAAGTTGAGTTAGCATCCAACAATGGCCAAAACCAGTACAAGTCTGAGTCAAAATTGAGACCTAGAAGTGTTCTCCAGACCAGATTAAAGACCGGCACCAGGCTTGAGTACTGCAGCCCTGTTCAGTTCAATTCACTATGGACCTTAAAGAGAAATATCTGCTATATTCTGTGTTCTGCTCATTACCTTGCACTCGTCTTGTAGCACGTGTGGTTCAAGTAGTGTGTCCTCCTCAAACATCTGTCCGTTCCAGCCACGAAACCGCAGCTGGGTGTTTTCCTTGGTTATGGGGCCAGTGGCACTGAAGCTGTCTGTGGTGCTGTAAGGAGGATCACTCAGGCAGTGGACTGTGATGCTGTGACTGGCCTCAGTGCTCAGTAAATGGAGAAACTTCATTTGGACTTTGCCCATGCCAAACACCATCTGTAGGGGAAGGCAGAGACAGGGTTTTGTAAAGCAACTGTAATCATAGGCATGATACGGAGAAGACTTGCATTCCAAAATGCTATAAATACCACTTCAAAAACAGTGAGACTGACTTGACCAATGTTGCCTGCATGAAGACAAGGTAAAATGTGGGATACTGTTACAATTAGTTATTTTAGAAACATTTCTCTAAGGTTTGTCTACAAATGAACATCTCAGTAAAATCAAGTTTCACATGCCTTGCTCAAGGTTAATATGTGCATGTTTTTACCACTTCATTCTTTGTTACCTTATTAGAGGCCTGCGGATGTAAGCAGGTCTGCCCCCCTGCAGTGAAGTTACAGAAGACCTCGATGGCATCTGAAGTACAGCCCAGGTTTGGATCGATCCAGAACCGACCTGACAGCCCAATCCACATTTACAGAGAAGAAAGAGGGAACAAGAGAGGCACAGAGAGACAAAACAGTGAATCGTAATCATAATAATAATAAACTTTGTTAAACATTTATAACTTATCTAAAATCAGAGGCTACAAAGCGCTTTACATAAAGCATACAAGCAGGAATAGTAAAATGTATTAAAAGAGGAATGGGAGACACACTGACAAGTGGTTCAGTTGGCAAGCTGGCTATCAAGCCAGATAGATAAACATAATAAACACAGCATTAAAAACGGGCAAAATGAAATATACTGTTTACTCAATAAAACATTATAAGTGTATGAAAGTGTTTCAAGAGCTTATATGAAAAATTGTACAATTTGTGCCCACTGAAAATAAACCCCAGTGGCTCTCCAGGCTTTTAACCTGCAGCCAGTCAACTTTAAAAAAAAAACCCCACTAGAATGCGCATAGTAAAAAACTTTCTAACAAGTCTAGTCTAATGAAGTCTAGAAGGCCACAGAGTACAAAATGCTAATAACCAACAGCTGAGCTTCAGCAGTTTTATATGGTTTCTGACATTGTCACTATCCATTTGGCATTGAAAGAACACTCTTTCTCTATTCAATCGATGTTATTACACAACCCGCTTAATTAAATCATGGCTGCATCCAACTGCTCAGTGATTATGGTACTTGTGGTACATAAAGACATTCTTGTGACCAATTATGCTTTTCATGAAGGAATAACATTCAGGAGTGCTGTCAGGTCAAGACGTGCTTGTAAAAAATGAGAGAAGCAGGCAAATGGGAATCTACATAAAAAAGAAAGCTGTGTAATTAAAAATCCTCAGGTGCCTGTTTAATCGCATCACTTCGTTATCCGGTATATCAAGTTCTCACCATCAGTGAGCTTGTGATGACAGTCCAGGAGGTCTTTACAGACACGGGCCGGGTTCTCCCGCGTGCCCAAAGGCTTTTTGATGCTCTCAATCACACTGCTCAGGTATCGCAGAGTCTTAAGGATCTCCGAATTCTGGTCCGGCAGCATCATCTCGGTGTTCTGGAAACTCTGGGTAAGAGTGGGCCAGCAAAGGATCAGAGACGATGAATGGGAGGAATGGGAGATGCAGACGTACACAAACCAATCACTGTCAACTCTCAAATTACATTTGGGCAATTCAACTGCAGTCATGGCACCAACAACCATCTCAAAATTGAGTTAATAAAGCCACTATTTTTAAATTTTTTTTAGATCCTAAATAGATTAAATTCATTCATCAGTCACCCATGCCAACCTGTCTACTATAAAACCCATCCAACAGTCCATCTATCTGCTCACCCATTCATCCATCCATGTATCCATTCCACTGATTGAGAGTGTATTAAGTTCATTAAGAGTATTAAGAGTGTATTATGGGTATTAAGCTTTACCTCGGTCCTAAGGGCAGTGTTGGAGTCAAACAGAGGGTGGACTGCTGAGTCAGCATATATCTGCCTCTGTGGAATCAACAAATTCAGTTTAATGAAATACAAAAGAGGTCCGGTGCACCATTCATTATTAAACTAAAAGCTTTTCATCCATGGGCTTGCTGACTGGTAAGAGGAAAAAAGCCTTCAAAATGCCCACTGTTTATAGTGAAAATTCTAATTGTTACAGAAAATACATCTTAATACAAGGAGAAACAGTAAAATAAGTCCTGGGACAACAAACTCCACATTCAGATTCCAGTCCTGACCTCAGCAAGGGGGGAACACTAACACATTCCACTCAGCATAAACACTATGATTATCAGGCAATATGTGTAAACAGGAAAAGACATCTAATACAGTTTTTTTTTAAATTCTTTTTAAGAACTGTTCAAACAGAAAAGAGGTCATACAGATAGTGGGAAGCAACAGTAAATTACCCTTTACTTAAAAGCTATGAGAGATATGAAGCTGCTTTCTAGTACAGTGCCAGTAAAAGCTTGCCAGGGCTTAGCTGTTGCCAGCATTACTCAATTCCCCCCTGAACAACATTACCAAGGTTCTTTTCACACATCTTATCAGCACAATAGATAATACGGCAGCTTGGTTATAGTTTCAAGCAAACAAATGGCGCTTTCAATCTTGTCCTGCAAACATGCTGAACTGGGCCTGGCCCTAGCACCTCCGCAGACGGGTCTACTGTCAACTCAATGGCCTCTGTTGCCTTTCCCCATTCCTCTGAAAGGTTTATTTAAGTCTGGCTTGGTGCAAAGCTTGGGTCTCATGGAGGAAGTTAGAAACCATTAAAATATTCTCGAACCAGAATGAGAGGAAAACATACAACAGGATGAGTAAAAGGCTCCACTCATGCCAACATTCCTGAGTCTTAATTTTGATGATAGACCAGAACTGATGATATATGACTCAGTAAAATGCAAAAACTCATTGACATAAGGTACACTTGGGAACTATTCTCTATTATGTCTATGGTCCAGACCTTGAACAGTCTGACCTTCACATGAAACCCATAGCTGCCCCTTGACTGATAAGCTTTTCTGCTACTGTGCTGCTTCCTCAGGGAATCTCACCAATACACGAGTGACTCAGAGTACTTACCGTGGGACCAGGAGCACCAGGGGGTCCCTACAGGGGAAAAAATCAACACAGACAACATGAGGGTTTCAGTGCAGAATGATCTCATTGTGTGTGGGGTCAGTTCACTTTCTACTACTTTCATTTTTCTGTCTGTGAGCTCTATGTAGTTACATGTGGAGATACACAAGGGTGCAACCAGAAACCTGCTTTATCTGGGGTATTGGCCATCTAAATTTAAACAACATGCAGTCATGGGTCTGCCTGGACTGATTGAGAGTGAACTGACCCAATCTCTGGTCCCACTGACACAACAAAGCCATGCTTTATAGTTACCAGAACCAGCAATGCTAACATTACATTTACATGTGTCGTATGTTCATGGAGCTCAGTACTAAGATAACGTGTTGAAATGGAGAGAAATACTTACTCTGGGGCCTGGGCTCCCCTGTGGCCCTTGAGGCCCCTGAGATTTAAAAGCACACAAAATGAACGTGTTAAAATGGCAGAAGGAATAACATACTCTAGTTTTTCTCCAGAGTTTTATAAAATATCCGCTGCTTAAATCCATTTCAGAGTGGCCAAATGTGATACTAGCTCTGGAGTGAGCTGCCTTTCACTGCTATAGAGGCACTGGTTGCCCTGCTTGGAGATCTTGCACCATACAGGGGAAGTTCTGAAACTGAACATTTTGCTTTTACAGTGGTAGCCAATGTATTCCCTGTGGTATCCATCCCACTGTGGTAGCCCTCATTAGTAATGCAAGACTTTTCAAACAATTTCTACTGGGAAAATGCAGTGGTACAGTGAGCAGAATCAGACGTCAAGCACAGGTACAGACAGAGGGGCCAACTTCTCCCTTCATCCTTCTCCATGATGCTGGAGGGAATATAAATTTGACTATCATGTCTCCACAGTGGCTATCTACTGCCCCCTCTGGCTTATTAGGACATAGCACAGTGGAATCCAATAGCAAGCGTCTGGTGCAGCTGGTCTGTATTAGACTGTAGAGGGGGTGGGCAGTGTGTGTGTGCGTCTATGTTTCTCTGTGTGCGTTCATGTGGGAATATACACATATTTCATATTTGGCAGTGTCAGAGAAAAAGACAAGAATAAAGGGACCACTTGATTGTATACTGTATGTGTGTGTGTGCGTGTGTGTGTGGTATGTGTATGGTAGTTTAAGTTACTGTGGGATTTAGGCATAACTGCGAATCTTACAACAGTTTACACTACAGAATGGGAGCAGGGATACAGGAAGTGTATCTAGTGACTGCACTGCGGCTTGCCATGCTAACATTATGACAAGGCATTTCCTCAGCAGCGTTTACACGAGGGGGTCTGAGAGTACAGTAAGGCCCCACGGAGAGCTCCGGGATAAACTGTGAAACAGCTACTTTCACTATGACTCAGCCATAGCCATCTGCTGTCGCTTCAGACCATGTTATAAACAGAACCAGTGAACCCAGGCTTGCTTTCATGTGTCTGTAAACAGAGCGTTCATCATCTGCGGTGAGTCTTTTAACACCCAGGATGTGCTTTGAGGTGGCGGCATGATAGCTGGCCTGGCAAGGCTTCCTCAATAAGGGATTAGGAAGTTTGATGCTGCAGTACACTTTAATCATCTTGAAAGACTTTTATAGGTTTAGCTGACCTGTTAGAAATGAGTAAAACTACTAATTCAGAGCTCACCATTTCGCCGTTGCTTCCTTTTGGACCCCTTGGCCCCTGTGGAAAAAATGACAACTTAAAATATGGCAGGGTATCCATAGGGTGTTTACAGGATGTTACCAAAAAAAACAAAACAAAACAAAACTCTGAAAATTGCTGCCTTAACTCAAAAGCTGCCAATTTCAGAAAATTTCTTTACTGATATCTGTTCTCTGACATGTCACTTTTGTTTTCACCTGACAGCCATCATGCACATCATCACTGCTATTTTTGAAAATACAGGTTCACATAACACAAACATGAGGCCCTGTTCTGAAACTGTATCGCCCTTCAAATTTGAGACTAGACGAGACAGGACCAGTACAGTAAAGCAAGGAACAGCCATGTTGGCACGGTTTACAGAATGAGGAGTACCAAGTAAGTTTTCTCTACCAACTCCTACTTCAACAAAGCAGGATTTATCTGGGTACATTTCCAGAGCCCCATTATGGCACACCAGCAAGTTAACAAAAGACACATTCACAGGACAGAATTTAGTCTCATTCAGACAGGGCATGGAGGTAATTACACATACACAAAACATGCAGGTATGCGCAGACCCACATCCCTACACAGTCATGAGTCTCACACACAGACACACAGAAACCTACGGGTTTTCCCACCGGGCCCATCATTCCTTCAGGGCCTACAGGTCCAGTGAATCCCTGAAACAAACAGAGCGAGGGCATGAATAAACCACTCTGTTTGAATTTACAGACCACAGTCATGAGAGCTAAAAGAATACACATAAGGAGAAGAAGGATCCTGCACACTCCATTCACTGCAGGCCGTGGTGTAATAGTAGTTGAGGAGGTGTGTATACTGCTGAGAGGGTGGTTATAGTATATCCCACAAGACTTGAAGGTGTCGAGAGTTATTACCCTGAAAGGTCGGTATATACTCTACATTCCCAGAGAATTAAGTGGATATTCAGCTTATGCCTTTTTAAGTTCTTGGTTACCCAACTGGGCAGAGATGTATCCTGTTTTCTTTTTCATATCAGTTCCACTTTTTTGGGGCATGATTCCCAGTACAACATTTAAAGAAAGCACAGTGGTGTACCTACTGTCTCATTCTATTATACTTACCAGAATACCCATTGGGCCTTTAGGACCGGGGACACCTTTGAATCCCAAATCGCCATTTGGCCCCTATTCCAGACAAAAAGGGGTCTTATCAGTTGCAGATATATCATGACACAGGGACAATACAGTATATTCTGGCAGTGTGATCATGTGATGTTTTCTCCTTCTGGATGATCAGTGAAGTAGCTAATCTCTTCTCATCTTTTGTTATATTTTGCCATGTTTAATCATCATCTTTGATCCTGTTCCTTTCTCCTCTTTCGCTTATCTCCTTTGGTCCTTCATGTCTCTTTTTATCTAATTTCATCAAACCTCCTCTCCCATTTCAACCTTCCTTGTTTAATTTCAGCTCATCTTATAAATGTTAAATTTTATATTTATTTGTTTTTCTCTCTAATCTCTCCTTTCCTTGCTTCTTTTCTTAGCTACACAGTCTCTCACCTTTGGTCCTGGAAACCCCGACAAACCAATCATCCCCAGGTCTCCAGATTCCCCCTGCAAGCAAAGAAAATCACATCATAGCAAAACAAGAGAGCAGGGACTACACATCAGCATCTTCCCATTTAATATGCATCTGATAAACACATCATATAACAAAAGTAGGACGTGTGCGTGATCTATGAAACCATCATCCCATTTTTGGGTCCCATTTTTCCCCTGTGGCCAATGCCCCAGACAAATTGGGTCTCTGATTGCCCTCTCATATACTTCCTTGTCCGATGTAAAAGGACTGGCAGGCCCAGAAAACTGGAGCACAGAGAGCTGTGTCTACAATAACGCTATCACACGTTCACACACCCACCCACACAGACACTGAGGTACGGGTTGAGTGTCTGTGCCCCTTCTGTGTCTGATCTCTGTCTGTCGTCCAGGGTGGCAGGCATTATGTTTGCAAAGCCAGTCATCCACATCCTCTAGACAGCTCTGTTTTCTGGCCAGCAGCTTTGGCCCAGAAACTCCATTGCCTGAAAAGCGTAAAGGGATCTGACCCAGGGGCCAGAGACCGCTCTCTATTTCACCAGCATCAATGGAGATGACCAGCGGAGGGGGGAGAGCGAGGGGATTGAGTGTTTTTTTGTAGTTTTTTTCTTCTCTTTGAGGCGTTATGTAAGTAAAGTGGAGCACCTCATTTTCAGGTCCCTGGAGTAAAAGGATCTTACATAACTTGGCCTTGCCAGGCGGAATGTTTCCATTCCTTGTCTCGCCCAAATAATTTGTTACTCCGCGTAGGGTGGAAAAGTGTCAGTCACGCACATTTTGAACCCCACCACAGCTTGGCTACCTAAGCCCCTGCAGCTATATTTAGAGACGGGTATTAAAGAATGTACATAAGCCCCTCTTTTAAAAGAGAGAAAAACATTCCTAGGGATTTTAGTAATCTAAAACAAGAGCACTGTTGTGATTTCAACAACTCGGAGTCAAAGTGTTCAGTGATGTGGTATCTGAGACACATCTGATAGACCATTGATGGAACAGGCATGAATCTCTGGATGAAACACTGACAAATCAATGTTATGACTGGTTCAACACCAGAAATTACACAATGTTCATGTCAAAGAGCAAGATTCCACAGAACCGGTTTATTTAGAAATAGAAACTTTTTTATAATTGAGTTGTTCAGCACACTGCCCACTTACTTCCAAATTTAGTCTTCATGTCTGATGAGAGCTAGTGTTGCAGGGCTCTAACTTGTATATTATTCCAATGGTCACACACTATTGAGTTAATATTTGTGAATAAGAGAAACTCTTTGGATATATGGAAACCAAAAAAAAAGCATAACTGTGCTCCTGGAGTTGCTCAACAGATAATAAATGGCAGGCTGACTCAGAGTATTTTGTATTCTCATTCCCAGATTATCTTGAGCTTCACCTGATAGTATTGTTAACAGTTCTGACCCCTAAACACACGTTCATATGCCTGGAAAACCATGGGTACAATATCCACAACGCTGATCTCCCATTCATTCCAAATGGTGAAGCTCAATGTGTTACAATTCTTCAGGTCAAACTGCACTTGTGTGTTGAAGTGTCACTGTGGAGTCTGTGGCACACTGAGCTGATCGCTGAAACACTAGCCTGTAGTGTCAAGACTTTAACAATGCTGCACCAATAAAGCACTGATAAAAACGGCAGCAATTATGTTTGCATTATCTCAAACAGAGAGTCAACTCCCAGACACATCGGTGGAAAAGTGATGTTTTGGAATGGGAATGAGTTGGCAACATCAGAACATAATTGCAAACCTCATTTCAAGCCAGCTGAGAGACGACAACCAGCATCAGGCTGTCTTCACTCTCAGTGGAAATCAACCGCAAAAGAAGAAATACAAAGCAGTCTACTGGACCAATCACAGGTCGTGCGGTCTTGAGTCGCATAGCTATGGAAGCTTTCTGACGTAGAGCTATAAACCGAGCTTGAGTTCTCTTGATTCTGCCCTCTTCATTCACAAAATCTGGTTCTGGTTCACAAATTGAACCAGAACTAACAAAGATTACAAAAATAAAATTTTGTGAATCCCAATATGGTTGGGTTTTTGCTTAAAATCACAAATGCTATACTGTATATACTCACTGGTTGTCCCTTGGGTCCTGGGTCTCCTTTCCTGCCCTGGTCACCTGTGGCCCCCTCCATGCCTTTGATCCCCAGGGCTCCCCTCTCCCCTGCCAGGCCAGGCTCGCCCTGGACAGGCCATTGGTCAAGGGGTTAAACAGATTTAAGTATGAGGAAATTTAAGTCAGTGTTGTTGCTGTTGTTTCTTCACCATCAAGTGTTTGGGCTTTTTTCCCCCCTGCCAAAATACATCCAAACGCTGAGAGAACCTAAAGCTAATACTAATTTTAGGGCTACTGTGGGTGTTACCTTCTGACCGGGTGGTCCTCTCTCTCCAGGTGGTCCAGGAAGTCCAACTTCTCCTCTGGGCCCTGGACGTCCAGCAGGTCCCTCCTGTCCCACTGCACCCCTCTGACCCTGAACACACCAGGGTTGGAGTCAATCAAAATTTACATTTTAACAATTTTAGATGTCAAATCAAGCTCAATTCTAATATTCCTTGTGATTAGGTCTTTTTGTCAAAACTCACTTCCTAAATGGTATTAATTAAAAAATGAGTGTCTTCATTTCTGAGATACATACTGATATGAAAATTATCCTAAATCACTAAATCCGGCAGATTTATACTCTATGTTTGTTGATCTGCATAAACTCCTTTTAATATTGTAACTTGTAAACTTGTAAAAAAATAATAGTTTGGCATGATAGTGGTTGAGATCAAGACTATTAATGAATTCATACGTTTCAGAGCCTATCAACAATAATTCAGCATCCACTTCAAACCATTTTGACATATATTTCAACATATATTACAACATACACCTAAATCTGTCAGATAGTAAGAGCTGTGAACCACAGTGCTGAAGTCTGCTTTCCTCTCCTCCTTATATTTCTTGACAATGTGATCCTAATGTGTATCCATAAAACTGACTGTCTTGCAGCGTTCTTTCTCACACCACAGACCACAGCAGTTTCCTGCTCCATCAGCGGTGTGGGGTGGCAGAAGTTAGGGATTGATATTAGAATAACAGATCGAGTGGGTCGCCGCCTCACGGATGGCTTTCTGTTCCTAGATCACCGTGAGTCATGAAAAAATAATCCTCTGATCGTCAGGAAGCGGTTTGGAATTACACCGCTGTAGGTTTGTTGGTTGAACCCGCAGCCCTCGAGTGCTGAGGAGCTCTTGCATAAGATGAGGCCGCTGTGCCTGTCAGCTTATAAGATCTCTCGCAGATTTAATTAAAGCTGACTTGAAGTCCCCGTTCTCACACACAGTCTCACAAGCACACACGGAGATGAGTGTCAGCAAAACACACACACACACACAAAGCGTATCACAAAAGTTCACTGTGACAGATGTTATAATTCAAGAAGCCACGGGAGGCAACAGGACAAAGTTATAAAATGAATGCAGCTTCACAAGGAGACAAAATGAAATGAGGGCAGAGGAACAAAGAGGCACAGGGTCAAGCCAGAGAGAAAGAGGTCAGATGTGAGATAAGGTAGGTGTTTTGTTGCTGCCTTAGTTGTGCATTTCTAGCAATACCGATACACAATAAAAATGCTATTTGAATACATGTTGTAATAATGGTGTGATAATTATCTATTTCTGTCGTGAAGCTCTCCTTTCTTTTGCTTCCCTCCAAAAGAACAGCACTGCCTGAGCTGGTAGGGATTCAGTGTCCTGATCAAGGACTCTTCTGTAGGGTAAGGCTCGGTCATGGTCTCCCGACTTATTACCCCATTCTGCATCCAAAAAGGTGCTGTTACTTAGAAAATCTAAATTTGATTTAGATTTCAAAACCTTTTTTTTTTTTTTTTTTGCAAACATGCCCATTATCACAGGCTTACTGATCCTTTAGACCTAGATTCTGGGTCTCTGCTAAGCTGGGAAACCATTTTGTTTGCTGGCCACAGTAGCTGGTGGATTCAAAATGTAAAGCCACCATAACCTTCCAAATTTTTGGAATGTAACAGAACCTCAAAGGATTGTTTGGCTTATGGAGTAGACAAGCTTCAGCCAAAATTGAGCGGTGCTTGGCTGGTGCCTAGAATTAATTTATCAGCTTGGTCTTCACTGAGCCACAATGCATCTTCTCCTGATCTCATTTGATGGCTGTGCTTCCTCTTTTGAATGGTTGACTAAAAAAATAGCAGCCTCCAATGAAAACACCTGCTGTGGTGCTTGAACTTCAACCAACAACCATGACCTATATTGCATTTCCTCCCCACTCTATCATCTTTCCTGTCCCTTCCCATGATTACATCCAGTGAAGCAGAAATGCTCCAAAAAATAATGTTTAAAAAATCTGTACTTATACATCCAACTGGCAATGTGGACTGATGTGGATTTGAGGCAGGGAATGAAGAAGACAATGAGGAGAAAGATAACTGACAGTCACTGTGGGAATGATGATGACTTCACAAGGACAAAGAAGATGAGGACAGCTCTTCTGGGACTCCTTCCCAGCCTGCCAGAAAAGCCACAAGGAAGCCATATTGTGTTTCCCACCGAGGAGGTATGTAGTGTGAAATCAGTCAGTTTCCTGCTGCGCTCTCCCACTATGAGAGCCTTGTGTTCTCTGCTTTAAAAGAGCGCCCCAACTACCCTGGGCTAATAAACCAGATGGCTCTGTAACTGAAAAACTACAATCTCAAGAGTTATGATTAAAAAAAAAAAAAAAAAAAAGATCGCAGGAAGAAAAAAAGCTTCATTTTTAAATTGACAGCCATGCCTTTTTCTGAAATTATACAAAGGATTTGCATGAGTTTCATGGGGCTTAGGGTTATGGAACTCACTCAGCCCATGAGGGACCTTATCAAATTTTAATCTGAACAAAAACGTATCGGCCCCTAAAATTAGAGTTGCTGGGTTTTCACACATCAGCATTATGTAACTGGCAGCCAGACGGAAGGGACTTGGCCTCTCCCACTCAGTGTCTGGCTAAGGAGGACAAGGACATCCATGCATGAAATCATGATCAACTGTGGCTGCGCACTTGGTATAAAGATTCCCACTGAGCTGAGACCAGTAAAAGCCAATCAAGTCAAACAGGGCATTTAATGACCCGTCATTTTCAGCCTTATGCCTGAGTCTAAAACTACAGCTGGAAAAAGCCAAGGTAAAAGATTCAGCATTCAGAAGCCCCTGGTTAAACAACCCACAGATGCAGTATAATGAAAATTACTCTACAAAAGTCTAGAGGAGAATGTGTAACTGCCAGGTGAGTGTGTTGGTGGACTGGGTAAACTGGCTTCTATGGTTTTCCTGAGGTAGAGTGCAGCTAAACACAGAGAGGTGATTTAGATGGCTGATGGTACCAAATGTATTGGACTAATAGTCCAAATTACTACTATAATTTTCACACAGCTTTATTTAGTGTGACCTTTATTCAGCCGACAAACAGTGCATTAGAGATTAAACCTCATGCGTGCTTACTGACTGAATGTGGGAAAAAGAAAGAGGGCTCTAAGAATGTGAAAAGAATGTCCTATAAACGTAAAGATGAGGGTGGATCATTGGATCATTAAATCCGTCCATAGAAACCACATGTCTGCAAGAGAGATTTAGCACAAAGTAAAAGAAATGCCCTCTTTAAAGTTCAGTTATGCAAGTAAATTGTCTGACTCCTCCTGTGACCTACATTTATACTGCTGAGCAAGGATGTTTTTATGTGTAGCATATAATTGGGGGCTTGTGTGTGTGTGTGTGTGTTTGTATGTGTGTATGTCTGCATGCAAATGTTGACCCAGTTGAAATGAAGCCACGGCATCATCAGTCTTAGCTTAATGCCAACACACCAGTGACTATAAGTTCAGCATAGCAGGAAGGGTGTAATTTGAGTGTGGGCGAGAACAAAATAAGATTAACTAACTGACTTTTGGGTACACCATGATCCTACCAACAATATTTCTATGTCTATGAAGCTAATGGGTGGATCCAAATAACTACAACTGTGAAAGCATCAAATATGACGATGCCCATATTGAGGTACCTGTCGTCCTCGTCTTCCTGGCAGCCCAGGTAAGCCGGTCAGTCCCGGGGCACCATCCTGTCCGGGGTATCCCTCCATTCCTTTGGGTCCAGGTAAACCAGTTGGCCCCTGGGAAATTTCCACAACCACCACAATGTCACATTCAATTCATACAGAGGTCTCTTACAATCAAGGCCAAATACCAGTCAGCCAAGGGAGATTTATAGCCATGACCGAGGTGGCAAAATTTTTTATGATCATACCAGCCTTCTACTGCCTCAGTCTTCCTCTCAAATTCACCATCTAAAAAGCTAGATACATTCCCAACCAGACCTGGGCAAAATAACATTTGGCAATACTGTTTTATACCCTTTATACTGCCAGATGGGTACAGCTTTCCAAGTAGGACAATAGAATAAGCAACAAAACAACTACATCAAAGGTATTTTTACTGTGATGGACGATGTACCTAACACTGAATGACAAATGCTGATGCACTAAACTCCATCCATCTGGTATTCCAAGCAAGCGCAAATAATATAGTAAGGATTAAGTCCAAGTACTATTTGAGGCAGGTTTGTTTGTGACTGACACTGACAGATGGGCTTCTTACTGCAGCTATTAGTTGTAAAATACAGGTGAGTGACATTTTCTTTAAGCTTGAAGCTAAAGCTGGCCACATTACCAGCTGAATACTTTTTGATTGCTTGCTGAAAAATGATCAGGGCTTGATTTTGTTTTTCTTCTTTTTACATGTTTCATGGAAAATAAGTTAAGTGCTCTTCAGTTAGTTCAAACATATAGAACATAATCTAAATCCCTGTCAGCCCTACTGTTAGTGTAGAGAGGGTGCATGCAGAAGGCTGCACAAGAAAAAGTAACGTGGTAAACCATGAGCTAAGATGTGATGAGTTTAGATTACTACAACTTTCTCTGGAAACTCTAACACCTTAAAGTGATAATCCGCAAGATTTTATTTATTTTCAAATCTCCATCTTTGGTACTAAGAACTGCAGTTCTCAGAGATTACCTGTCAATCAAACAGTGTGGTCAGTGCCGTAAATCTTTTACCTTTGATTTTCTCTTGACAAAGCTTAAGTTTCTGTAGGTGGCGCTCTTTTCACTGCTCATTCTAACAATACCATTCTTTCATTTATTCCACAGAACAAAGTTGTTGCTATTTCCAGAGAAGTAAAATACATCACTTCCTGTGCACCATTTTCCTGGGAAGCCCTCTCTCTCTCTCTCTCTCTCTCTCATACCTCTCATCTTTGCTGCATCTCTCCCTTTGTTCTCAGCCTTGATAATCAGGTTTAAGCAGTTTTAACACAATTTGAAATGTTCCAGCTATGCTGATAAATCCCACAAATCTCAGACAGCCATGCTTCACGTCAAACAAAGTCGGTTATTGCCTTCTCTTGCTATTTTCATGTCTACACAGCTTTGAAACAAAAGATATGGGTGTATTAAGCAAAAGCGAGCCTTTGCTGATGCTGACATTACTTATCTGTGCTCCACACTGAGCTGCATTACTCACACACCTAATCACAGTAAAATTGACCTACATTATATGGCTGCTACAATTTCTATCTGAACTCTGTGTGTGTTGCATTAAGGATATGTGATACCCACTTCAACACCAGGTGCTCCGCTCAGCCCGATAGCTCCTTTCTTTCCCATTGCGCCCTGGGTAAACATACACATGCAGGGAATAAAACATACATAGGCATTCATAAAAACACATGAGGTTAATGTCTCAGCTCAACCAAAGTGGAACGGAAATTTTGGAGAGACCATGCCTAATATGAGTCTTATGAAGAAGCCCATCTGAAGGCTCTTTTTACATTTTACACAGTACAGACACTGTCAAAGAAATACATACAAATGTTGTATGTATATTTAACACCTCAAAATGTTGTGTAAAATTGTTGGGTTAAAACACATTGAGGGCTTATGGAAATATACAGTATCGCACGACATGAAGATATGAACTCTCACGTTCAACAGTATACTATATGCCTCTCCTTATGACATGGCCACTTGCCAAATGTTAAAAATCAGTGTAACCTTTGATGCTATGCCTTCACTCCTTTCTTTCAGTTAACAAAGTATTCAACAAGGCACTGATATAAGTTATGTTTGTACTGTACATTCAAGTCCTATTCCCCAAAGCACCATCTACACTCTGATATATCTTCTACCTATGATGTACCAAAACCTTTAATCTAAAACAGACATAGAACCCAACACTGCCTGATGCTTCCTGGCAGGTTGTTCAATACATTAGTGATCTTTCTACATAAATTGCTCTGTATGTTACATGTGAAAACATTGCTCATGTTCAGTGTAAACGCTGAGCCAAATCTAATAAATTAACTGAAGTACTTCCATAGGATTTGCACAATCTCTCTATGCTCTCAGTCATGCAAACAGGCTGTTTTACATGTTGAAGCAAGTCCATCGTATCTGATCAAGGAACCAAAAGTTGTTTCAGTGAAAAAGGAAGGTTATGTAATAAAAAAGCCTATGACCGAGGTGAGGACTCAAAAGATATGAAAAACTAGCTTTAGCCTAAAAGTACTCTGCAGCAGAGAGAGCAAACTGCTCAGTTCAGGACAGCATCTTTTCCCAAAAGACATTTGTACTGATGCCAGCTTTCCAGATTCCATGGTGAAGTTGCATGCGATGATGAATTTTCAGATCAAAGTACAAAAAGCACAGAGTGTCTTTGATAGACTGGCATATAAAAAGGTCAACCAAAGGAGGTGGAATCTCATATTCTGGGTGGTCACGCAGCAGTTCCCTACTTGCGTTCTACCCCACTCCCTCTGATTCAAAGCCCGTCCCAACCACCTGGTTTCAGTGTGATTTTATGAGGAAAAGCATATTATTTTGCTCTCCTTTCATATTTCACTATGGCTGTGAAGAAAAAAGATTACACACAGAGAGCAGGTCTGAATGTTAAAACAGGACAAAGTCTTTGCACTGGCATGTTCATCTGGGGACTGGAATTAAAGAAAAATTATGTTTTGGCCTAATGTCTGTGGTTGGTCTTTAATTCTGGCATCTAAGGTGACAGAGGGATTTTTCTTCACCCGGGGCGTCGGGTATAAGCCCAACCAAATCCAATCCTGCTGGCAATGACTGGATAAGCCTGTGTTAACACATTTACTGGCTTTGTTCAGCGTCTATCCAGTACAAACAGATCAGCCTGGCAGCAGAGACATTCTGATGCTGAAAACATCCATCTTATTTACAGGGAAAAGACACATTTTCATGACTCAACAGACTATTTGCTCCATCCAGAGATGTACAGATATACAGTCTGATACGCCCGCTCCAGGAATTCACATTCAATGATGCGTGGACTCACCATAGTTCCCATCTCTCCCTTTGGACCTGGTTCTCCTGGCAGCCCTGGCATTCCCTGACCCACACAAGAACATAGACATACACACACATATACACAAACAATAGTATTCAGATTTATGATGGACCCATATTGTGATGAATAAAGGAAATATTACTGTTACAAGTCATTAATAACTTTCTTCTCTACTGACATTTCTAGAATTCTACAATGGATTTTTAATGTCATCATACGGAACGTAACTCAGCACCCAAGAGTACTACCTCAAGGACACCCAAAATGCTATGTGAAAAATGAAAAATAAAATCAGAGTTACAAGTTATGAGTAGTGATATAGGACAAGAGAGTTTTAGTGACATACAGGCAGGCCTTGCTGTCCCACAGCTCCACGAGGTCCAGTGATGCCAATATGGCCCTGAAACACAAATACACAAGTCTAAAGTAAGGCTATGATATCTTTTGCACGTTACATGCCTACAAAATGCAAGTAGTGAATGCAAGTACATTTTACTGAAGCATTGTACTTCACTACATTTTAAATCAATTCCATTACAGAGCACAAATTTTGTCAGATCTCCAAAAGCATCAGAAAATGGGACAATTATAAAATGGCAATTTG
>OMKZ01018627.1:0-18536 GCA_900302535.1 Neoniphon sammara | reverse complement strand
ATCAATCCTTTAATTCCCTCCTCCTTTCCCCCTTGCATTCCTTCCTTCCTCCCTTCCTTTCGTTGTTCTCCACCCACTGCTTATCTGCCTTTCCTCTTTCCTTCTTTCCTAGTTGCATTTTCATAAACCCTTAATAAATAATCTGTACAGTCACATTTACATTCATCAGTGAAGTCATTTCTCAAAAAGAAACAGTACGGGAGAAGGCAGTGATACACGAGTATTTCAGCATATCCTGTGTATCAGTTTCCTGTTTCCTCTCACTGGCCACTTTGTCACTGTCAGAAATGTGGAGGTAGGCAGAAATGCTGCTGCCAGTGGTACCATGCAAGGTTAATGGTGGCAGATGTCAGCTCTGCTGGATCAGGTTGCTTAAGGACAGATCGTAGTGGCTCCAGTTTTTGGGCCAACAAAACATCCAGAGACTGTCTCCACATAACTGTTGGTAGACATACTGAATGATTTTGTGTCCTCAAAGGTGATCAGACTGTAATATCCTTATTTATCCATGTCCTCTAAATGGAGATATCAACATGCATATTGATAAGGATTTTCTTTTTTATCCATATTAACCAATGTGTTTTATGTGTCCTGTAGACTACTGTATGTCTCAGGTCTGTGAGATTAGTATATTGGTCTAAGGACAAATCATTTTGTGTGTTTTTGGCACTTGTAAGGTGTTTTAGGATACCTTATTGACATTTTTTTATCAATACACCTCAAGGGGAACATGAGAAAAAACAATATTTCACCTCCATCTGCTGTTAAATTTTAACTAATTTCCCACTGCATGACCTTGGTGCTAATGTTTTATAGACTCATGGACTAATGGGACTGAGATAATGATTAGATTTAATAACTAAGGGCTGGCTCAGACTCAGTGCTGTAAATTAGCTGCTCATAATAGTGCAACACATCGCTGTCAGTGTGCATAAAGCATAATGTGTACACACTTTGTTTTCATGATTGTATGCACATCCTAATATTAAAAGGTATTGTACTGTATTTTATTGCTCCATAAGAAACAGTAAAAAACATAAAAGTGTAAAACTTAATTTTCTTACAACACTGCTGTAGAGTTCTTTTTGAACTTAACAAAACACTCTTTCAACACAGCAGAGCACCTCTGATTTCCTTTGGGGAGAAACCACAAAGTTTAACTTACATGCCACTACAAACAGTGCTTTGTAAGTGCAAGCACGCTTCTCTGAGTTGCAAAGCTTGCTGAGACTAAAGTTAGCGTGCGAGTGGGACTAAATATAAGATGGTAACTGTACTGTAACCTTAAACTCAACTCTGACCTAAAATCTGTCACAGACTCTCTTAAAGGTCTTATCTGAAGTATTTGAAGTCTGAGTATTAAAGTGGGCTAGTGGCATTGCATAATGGTTTCCAAAGTGGGGTACAGAAATTCCCATTCAGTGGAGAAGTCACTGGGGTACCTGAGAAAACTTAATGAATATTTAACTATTATTTCTTTTAGTTGTTTACACAATGCAGTGCTCTACAAAATGCATGTATACTTGAGTGTCTCATCCTGACTTGGAAACCCTTGGTCCTGCACAGCGGTGCTACTCAGGGAATCCAGATGGTCCCAAACAAAATTAGGAACAATATAATTCACTTTAATTTCCCAGACCGGAGGGGAATGCACAAGTATGACTTTTTGATCACAGGTTTCACTTCTCCCCAGTTGCATTCCCATACTTATGAAATTATGTACTAAATCATATTCAACCACATGATGAGATATGATGCCATTTTCTGAAAGCTTGTTCCATGCATGTCTTCCCTTGTTTTAGGGAAGTAAAAAAACATTTTAGTACAAAAAATGTGTCAATGAATATATTATTAGAGGTTACTTTTATACATCACATAAATTAAATACATTATTAATTAAAGGGCATATGAAGGAGCTCTGCTTGAATTCTGCCAGCTCTGCTCCCCATCTGTTTACACTGTGCAGCTTTGCACAATCTGTGAGTCAGATGCCCTGTCTGCCTGGAAGTCTGACTCTTAAATGATTTATGCAACACTCATGAATTATGCTGACATCTCATTTCATTTACATCTCATTCTGTTTTGGAATTCAGCCACACTTTTCATCCCATCTCAAATGGTATGTCTCTATAAGAGCAGTTTGTGACGGTTGCAGATTGATTTTAGCTGGCTGGCAAAGGCATTATCCTTATGAATTCCTTGGAGTAAAGGAGCTCTGCTTAAGAAATGTAAAATGTAAAACAGCATCACCGACCTTCAATGTAGAGCACAACTAATTTTAAGAGAGTAAAGTATTATTCTCTAAAATGCTACATCTCTACCTCATCTGTGAGTTGAATGGATGAAGTGCTGCATATTACTATGTCCTCTCCCTCTACTCACTCTAATTGCTCTTCCTCAATTAATTAATTGCTAATCCCCTTATCCCTTTCCATTTATCTTTTAATTCTCATTCAATTTCTTTATCATAACACCTCCTACATGATTGTTCTGTGGTCAAAGGAACATTGTTAGGGCACTGACATATCCAGGCATTACTACTGGATGCCTTTCATTTTGAATTTAAGCTTATTCTACTGTTGCACTCATTTTCAGTCACTGTGCATGGCAGCATAAGCAAAAAGCCTATAATGCAATGAAATGAATATGTTATTTATCTGTAAGAGGCAAGCTGCTTGTCATTTGATGTCTCTGTTGTCTTGTATGTGCTCTTTTCAATCAGGAGTCTGGCTTACAACAACCTTGAGACACTACCCAAAGATGTTTTCAAGGGTATGGACGCTTTGACCAAAGTGTGAGTACAGTCTGTGTCTTTCACTCAAGCCAGTTTGTTAACACCTATACTCTCAGATTATAAACATCTATCCTTAAATACCTCAAGGGCCAGCTCAGTTTCCTCACCATGTGACAAGTGATATTCATTAACTGATTGAGGGATTACATTCTTTCTTTCCTTCTGTCAGTCATTCATCCATCACAGGGTGAAATGAAATTAGTCATGCAAGTACAATTGATTTTTCTGAAAATCATTAATCAGTATTTGAACGATCAGTCCATTCATTTGGTTATATAATCAGCAGGCATTTTTTTATGACGTGATGGAGGGCGGCATTCTCCTCGATAGCTTATTGTTCAATTTATTACCTTGTTGTCATTTAAATTATGTCATCATATTCAGCTTTGTCTTTGCTTGACATCTGTTTTGTATTGTTGGATGGAATGTTTTGGATGAAAAAAACAGGTCAGCTCAGCAGTAAGGGCACTATTTGTATGAAATATAAAATATAAGATTAAACAAATTTAAATAAAAATGCAATGAGATATAAATAAAATATAACACTACATGCATGTATATGAAATGAGGAGTTTTGTCAAAGTGATGAGTGTATACAACAGTATTGCACATTTGGTATATAGCAGTGCTGGTTAACTAGCATGTTTCATAAACCCCAAGTTTTTTTCTCTCACCTGCACCTGCAAAGATTATCAAATGCATGCAGTATTCAAATCACTTTTAATTTAAAATTATTTGTTATAAGGATCTGCAGAGGAACCAGGTGATGCATTTAAGTGTATATGTTTAAGTGGTTGGTGGAGTTTTTATTGATGCTTAACAGTTACTTAGTTAATTCATGTTCCATGTCAATCCATGTAGGGATCTGTCCCTATAAACCAAAAGTAGTCGAAGGAGTAAATATCCATGATGATATTTAATGACTAATCATTTAATCTGATAACTGAAGTTACTATTAATCCACAAATCCATGAAGGGATCTGCGGGGCAACAATCTGATATGTGACTGTAAGCTCAAGTGGCTGGTGGAGTGGATGCACCACACCAACGCCACCCTGGACCAGATCTACTGCAGCGGGCCGCCCATTCACCAGGGCAAGAAGATCAACGACCTGCTGCCGCACTCTTTTGACTGCATCACAGCAGGTACCATCTCCCTTGCGTCCGCCTCTCTGTGTCCAGCTTCAACAGTCTCTCGTTTTCTTACGGTCCTTATCTACGGCATTATTAAGTTAATCACGATGTGTTTCTGTCGCTTAGAAGAATGTAAAGCTAAACAAAGACTGTGAGGCATCCTGGCCTGTCAGCGGAGACTCATTATCTCTGTCTCTCTGTCCCCTGCCTCTGAAATGTTATCTAAGCCACTTTTTCTCAATGTGTTTGAGCATGCATTCATTTAGGAAACTTGCAAACTGATAATAAGAAACTGAGCTTCAATAGCAGGTTGCTGACAGATTCCCAACTAATTTACTGACATATTCACCTGCAAAGCTGGGCAGATATCTGACTGCTTATTAACTAAGTGGTTCAGTGACTGGTTTTCAAATGGACTTGACATCTGATCTCTAGACCGACTGATTGGTTGGCAAATGGGCTGACTGGCAGGAGGACTGACTGGCATTTTCACTGAGGCCAGCAGACCATCCTGACTGATTGGCTTACTGGCTGTGGTAGATTTCAAGCAGTTATAATACCCTGCAGAATGTTAATCCCCTTAATCGTCACTGCCCTCCTGCTTTTCAACTCAGTGGTGCTTTCTAACCATTTCCTAAAGGAACAGGATAATATTTTTTTATTTATTTATTTTATTACAATACAGTTTAAGAGCTAAAGTGCGGATAAAATGACAGGGATGCTGACATTTACAGCAGCAGCATAACTCTCACTGAATGTCTTACTTTGTAAATTACCGCAGTGTTATTGAGAAATTAAGTGCAATGCTGGGTCTTGATAATGACTGATGTTTCCATTTTTTTTAAGACTACGATATCTTGCATAAAGCATGTAGGCCTACTCATACACTTATGTATATGTACATAAACATAATATGTACACACTTCTAAACACACATACTTACATACATACTGTACACAAAAAAGGGTAATGTATAAAAAGAGAAGTACAAAATGATAACAAGTGACTAAGTTATCACTGTCATATTTTTCAGAGTTTGCCTCCTATCAATCGCTGAAGTTTGAGTCTATTTCGGTGGAGTCTTTTACCTTTGGAAAAGATCAGTATGTTGTGTTTGCCCAACCTTTTGCCGGGACCTGCAGCTTCCTGGAATGGGATCATGTTGAAATGACCTTCAGAACCTACGACACCATTGAAAGTGAGTTAAAAACTATAGAAAAATGACGGGGATGCTGACATTTACTTACTTTGTAAGTAAATTATGTAATTTGCTGTAATTTACAAAGTAAATTACAGCAGCACCATTCACTATTAAATACAGCCATATGGGAAAATGCTAGCCAGTGTATTATTTCACTGTCTTCTATTCAAAACACTGGATATTTTACTATTATCACCACTTTGTTTTTTATAATTTTACTACAATGGAATATATAAAGCAAAACAGAGTAATGCAAGTGGGCCCTTTTTTTAGTTCTACCCTCAAATACTATTTCCCTCTTCAACAGTATCGTTTTTGCTCCTCTACCTTGGAATATAATGGAATATAAGCCTGTAGTGGTTGACAAACAGCTTTGTAATTTTGCTCCTTCCTTTCTCTTGTTTAGGCACATCTACTGTGGTCTGCAAGCCCATGGTCATTGACAACCTCCTCTTTGTCATCGTGGCCCAGTTGTTTGGGGGCTCACACATTTACAAACGTGACACCTCTGCCAACAAGTTCATCAAGATCCAGGACATCGACATCCTGAAGATCCGCAAACCCAACGACATCGAGACCTTCATGATCGACGGAGAGTCTTTCTTTGTTATCGCCGACAGCTCCAAGGCTGGTTGCTTTTCCTTTTCCAGCATTGTTGATATTATTGCACAGCACTTGAATCCTTGGTGAACATATAAACAGGGCAGATATTTTAGATTTAGCAAAAGAGATTAATATGATCCTACAGGAATTACCTATTCTATCCTTTGTAATTTGGGGGTTGTTTAATTTTAAGCCCATGTATAAAGTGGGAACAGTTGAGAAATAAAGCTGTGTAACTGATGGTCATTGACTAATGGTAAGCACTTTGCATTCAGCACATGCTGCCAGTCTGGCTTGTATCACAAACCTTCCACTTATCAGGACAAATGACTGCAAAAGTTTAATACATAGCTTGAAACTAATTGAAAAGGCTCCAACTGAAATACTACAAGGGGAGTATTTTAACTTCAGAGAGAGTTTTTGTTTTGGTTAATAATACTTTTGTCAACCACATTACAGTAATGCTTGGAATAGTGAAGAAAAAATAACACCATGAAAACGTGTAATATGACATTGTGGACCTAGACAACCTATCCAAATTCTCCATGCATACTAGCATATTAGCAGCCAATTTGAATGGTCCTACCTGTTGTGCAGGAAATTCCAATCCACTCATCATGCAGGTGGACTATTAATGCATCAGCAGTATAGTAAGCATGCAAATAGTGACTATCATAATTTAATATCTAAATTTGTACTTGACAGTTTAAGATTATTATTATAAATGAGATAAATGAAGTGTTCATTTGCAGAAACAGATAAATGCCATTCCTAAAAATATATAAATGACTAAAAGAACTGTTATATGTACTGCTTCACATAACATACTGTCTGAATCTAAAAATTTGTCACAATATTGCCTATGCAATAGTGTGCTTTTTTATTAATATTATCTGGAGAAAAAAAAAACGTTTTATAAAAATGAAAGGAATGGAGGATATCTGTTTTTGCATATGAACCCTTCAAATATAATACTTAAGTTTTCTTATATTCAGATTCTTGTTAGTGGGTCCTGGACAAGTGGAATGTCAGTGTATTTTACTAATGTTACTAATGTCAAGATTTAGAAAATGTGCATGAGCTATACCATTACAACAAATTTGACTTGATTATGCTGCACAGTTTATAATCTACTCCTACACGGCTCTTCTAATTTAGTATTCCCACCATACCAGCCAGGGGTTTGCAGTCTGTTATTAAGCCTCTGCTCCTACTTACTTTGTAAACAAATTTGACTCAGTGTAACATTTTGCATGTGCTGTTCTTGTAGGCCGGCTCCACAACTGTGTATAAATGGAACGGCAATGGCTTCTACTCCCACCAGTCGCTCCATCCGTGGTACAGGGACACGGATGTCGAATATCTGGAGATCTCCAACAAACCCCACCTGATCCTGTCCAGTAGCTCCCAGAGGCCCGTGGTCTACCAGTGGAACCGGAGCCAGAAGCAGTTTGAGCGCAGAACTGACATACCGGAGATGGAAGACGTCTTCTCCGTTAAACACTTCCGGGTCAAAGGTGAGAACTGCACCCTGAGTGGCAGCGTATGTGCAGCACGTAGGGTGTATTTTTACATGGACAGAAATAGACACTGTCGCGTACTGCATGCAACTGATCATCATATTGTGACACAATATGCTGTACATACTGTGTATACATATATACATAAAGAAGCTGTACAAAATCAATACAGCTGAGCGTTACAATGTTGTTTTTTCACAATACTGTATCGATTCTCTAGTTCATTATATCGATATGTATCATTTGTACACTTCATTTTCAAATGGTATTATGACATCTACATTCATTAAATGCGTTATGTTTATTCTGTTTAATAAATTGGAATGGGAATTTTGAATTAAAAGTTTTGAGTCAGTTTGTCACACAATTGATCATAGAATATGCTCTGTATATTTTATTAGTCTACCTTGGTGTTGTGCAGTAGATTGCATTTTAAGCACTATTTATACATTTTTGGTTTATTCTGTAGAGTATCGCAATGTATTGTGATACAGATCGTATAATGACCTGTTTATTGTGATACCTACTGTATTGGTCCTTGACAATACCCAGCATTATAGTATTTAGCAGGCTTAAACTATTTTTTTGGAAACCTCCTTATTGCAGGACAATGCATGCACATGGAAGTTAGATGCCATTGCTTAGTGATTCTGCAATAGTAAGGGGGACTGTCTTTTTTTTTTTTCCAGAAGCCACAACTTTGATACATGTTCAACAATTTAGGTAATTTATAGTCAGTTTCATTAGTGAGTATGACTGCACTCTTAGTTATTTTTTATTTTACTTACTTACTTTGTTCTTTATGTCATCTGCATTCACTTCAATTGTCCCTTTATAATGTGATTTTTTTCTTTCCATGGTGAACTGTTCAGTCACATGAAGTAATTCCTTCAGATTTGCTATTTCAGACCCAGATTCAGTCCCTTATAAAGTAAGACACTAAACTCTTTCTCTGAATCCTTTTCCCCTCTCCAAGGTGAACTGTTCATCTGCTTGACAAGGTTCATCGGGGACTCCAAGGTGATGCGCTGGGATGGCGCCATGTTCAAGGAGGTCCAGACATTTCCTTCCCGCGGCTCCATGGTGTTCCAGCCGGTCTCCATCGGCAACTGGCAGTATGCCATCTTGGGCAGCGATTATTCACTGACGCAGGTCTACCAATGGGACACCAAGAGAGGCCAGTTTGTCTCATCGCAGGAGTTGAATATCCAGGCACCCCGAGCGTTCTCTCTGGTATCCATTGACGACCGGGAGTTCCTGCTCGCCTCCAGCTTCAAGGGGAAAACTCAGATATATGAGCACCTAATGATTGATTTGAGTAATTAAAAACCTCCTTCAATATGGGACAAATCATGTATTTGAATTCCATTTACATGTTTTTTTTATTTTATTTTATGTTATTTTATTTTATTTTTTTTGTCATTTATTGATTTTTTCAAGCCCAATAGAATCAGCAGAATGAATTGAAGTTTCCACTAAGTATAGAATGACACCCTTGGCAGATTCAAGTAGAAGCTCAAACGATCTGAAAAAGATTTTTATAAATATTATTCAGTGCTTTCAGAGTTATGGCAACTAATGGGTCATTGCTAAGCAGTCCAGATTCAGTTGAAATGCTTTCATTTATTGTGATCACTTGATTGAGTTTCAGCCTTATATTGAGGCTCCAGATTATTGAAACATACTCCACCTAGCCCCTGATGCCTGACGTTACGCAACCTGCTGCAGCTATTTCATTTTCATATTTGCCTTGAGGAAAAATAGATGATATTTGCATCTTGCTCTCTGCCAGGTTGAGAATGCCTTATTTTCCATTTGAAAAACTTTTTTTGCCATTTAAATTGCGGAATGACGATCTTCCAGGTGAAAAAGCTCATAAATCAATGCTTTTGTCACCTCTTCCTGACCCAGCTGTTTATAAACCCTGCAGGTCCACATTACATTTACATTCAAGATGCTTGTGCTAAGGAGAAGCAGCAATAATATTTTTAATTTTTTATAGGAATTTGATGGGAAACATTTAGGGACTCCAATATTTAGGAATTAGAAATTGCCTGTGCTGCTGATCTTGGAACAAGATAGGTACAGTTTGTAAATCTAACCCACTCACCGCTTGTCCCTTCTGGGACAATCTTGATTCCATTGTGTGAGAGGCAAGATGAACCAGTCTCAGAAATTTAAGCGTAATCTGTAATCTGACCCAAGTTTGACAAAAACAAAGAAGCAGCAGCAGTGAATGTAGTGGTGAACGCTGCTGAGAACTAATCGAGGCGGAGACATTACCACGACCAGGGCCTGAGAATAACACTAGCCACCAACCAAATGCTGTTAAATATTTCAATACTACTAGCCAATTTGGCAGCTAGCCAACCTATGTTCAGTCCATACTTCCTAAAGACTGTTACCATTAAAGAAATTGCATTGACGGGCGAAATTTGGACACCATTCAACACTAAGGCTGGTTGACAAAAATTTTTCTGCCCTGGTTATGACCATCACTTTAGCAAGACAGTATGCATGATACACACTCATAATGTTGATTCCTGATGAATGCCTTGCTAGAAGCGTCCCACTGTGTTGCCCAGCCCTCTCTCTTTCACTGCACTCTTGCCCCTTTTCTCCCTCGGTGACAAAGCCATTGTTGTCTTTACTCTGCAACTAAAAGCCAACCGCTGTGTGGCACCTAGTACCTGTGCTTTCACACGTTCCACTTATTCTGGCATGGAGGAGACAGCTCTGATAACGATTAACAACTTCACTGACAACAGTTTGCCAAATGAAATGTTTACGTTTTTACAATATTGTGTAAAGTAATTTATATGATACTACTTTTGTATGTAGAGGGGACCACACTCCAATGTTTTATCAGTCATAGATGTAGAATTTAGTGTAGATATTTAAAAAAAAGAAACACAATGCATTCACCTGCCAAAATGCTGTGTAACATGCGACTTCTGCAAAACATGTACTGTACTTGTGTCAATCTAATTTAGTTAGGAAAGAATAGAGGATGTAATAATGCGTAGGTGTTTCTTTGTCATGTTGCTCATCTTGCTCTATATGTACAGTGGTAATAAAATGCTTAATAAAATGTTAAATCATAATTTTATTTTTTTTTTCTTTTATTTGTTGCTGCAGTTGTTGATTCAGCAGCAAAAGTCTCTTTTCACTTGTCACAGGAATGGGGTCAATTCTCCTTACATTCAACTAAATCCAACTGTACCAAAAATGCAACTTACATCTTGACAGTCTTTATTCTAAATAATTCATTGATAGTTAGGATGGAAGAAGCTCTGACCAGTGCCAACATCCCACACTGCCCAATTATGGCTAGATCTTTGTTTTTCTGCACACTCACCTCTTGCCTGACCTTGTTCCTGACCCTTTTGTTTACTTTGGTTATGAAGCACTATGTAAACTTTGTTTTACAAAAGTCCCATACAAAGAAAGTTTATTAAGTTAGCAATACTTATTGGAAAATGTGTATCGATTTTTTCTTATTTAAGTCTACTTCTTGAATTGATGTTGACACTGAGAATGAAGTGACCCCAACCTTGTGCTAGAATGTGTTGTCACCCAGTCTGCTGATTCTGTTTGAACCTTAACACAGGGGGCAGTGACGTCACGTAGCCTTTAGTAAAAAGTGGGTTATGACCTCCAGCTGGGGACCATCACAAGGCCAAATAATCCATTATATTGTCAGCCAACAACAATCTCTACTTTCAACTTTTCTCAACAGTTTTTCCTCCTCATATATTGTAATCTGATGTTACATAACCTAAGATTTCTAAAAGCATGGGATAAAGTCTAATCCACATATTCACTTTTAAAAAATGTGAGCTTTGGGTGGTCTACCCTCCCAATGCCTCCCTGCCTTCATAGGTGTTTGTGTATAAACGTTGGGTAATGTTTTGGTTGTCCAACAGAGTTGATCTGGGTTTACTTCTGCCCCCCTGTGGGTAGAGTAATCAACGCAAGGGAGTTTGTACCCAGACAACAAGGTTACACATTAACCGGCGCTCTACTCTCTCACTCAGGGCTACTGAAGACGGCACTCTGTCCAAGGCATGCTGCCGCTCAGCTGTCACATCTTACCATGGGCGACTTCACCGACTGTAACCATTCAACAGACGACCGGGTTTTATCCGTAGAGGACGACATTACTGTAGTGTTTCACAAAGTTGGCAACCACGACGACGACGGCGGCGGCGACGACGACGAGAAGTGCGGCGATGATGATGATGAAAGGACGGCGGAGAGGATTCATTTGCAAAGAAACAGTCATGTGTCGTTTTCTAATGATGATGCTGAGGAGGAGGCGGAGGCGAGGGACGGGAGCACAAATTCAGCGGCTGACAGCGAGAAGAAAACGCTATGCCCGCCGGCGTTTTGCTGTCCAAACCAACCCGCATCCCAAGGAGGAAGCGCACTCACAGGTAGCAGTGCGCAGTTTGAACGGCGTTTGATCCGTTAGTGGTCCGAATGAGTTTCACCTGCACCGACCCCTCATCGATGCTGATAGTTAATGAAGTTTGAGATGGGAAGGAGATACAGTAGTAGCGTGATAAGCGGCCGGAGAGCCAATGACCTCCTGCGTAGCCCCACGTTATGCAACTGACGTAAGCTATCAGTAATAACACGTGTAATGATCCGCAGGGATGAAAGTTGAAGGAAAACCCCACCTGTTGTTATTATCAGATAGAGTTTACACACCTGTCCAATATTTAAATGACCAAAGTGCTTAATGTAGCCGATACAGAGTCAAACTGATATTTTGGTGTAAAGATGTGCTCTCCTAAGGGAAAAATACGCTATAGGCCTAAATTAATGTTATCTCTAAAAGTTTAATTGATTTTATTTGTGGTGGTAAATTGCCTTATGACCAACATCTAGAAGTCGACGTCCACCTCTTCATGTATGAGAACCTATAGAATACATATTTTCAACCCCCAGGTTCACGCCTAATACAAATATTCAAACAGCCTGGTGTGTACCCTACTACTAAAGATAGGCAACTGAAAGCCGGCTTAGCATTTGCGTGATCCTTCAAGAGCATGGATGACTGTGCACTTTTACAATACCAGAGGCCTGTACACACATCAGGATGTTAAATGTAGTTATAAAGATCTAGTTGTGAAGTAAAATCAGAAAATAACCGATTTTAGGCCTCTGTTGATTTGGTATGATTGAAGATTTGGTAAAATTTGGTAAGTTGATAAACACATATCAACAGGAAAACTTGTTGAATTGTAGAAGGCCTAAACCACTCGGGTAATTCTTTATAAGGAAGAATGATTCTACTTTTGAGGCATAGAAGGAAGTGCTCCTTTACGGCCCATCGGTTTTCTTTGTGTAACTAGTGTTGGCAGCTTAAGGAAGATGGATTTTATAGATGGGTGTGTAATAAAATGTGTTAAGAAAGGCTGTCACGAGTACTGACTTGATATTTAATACACAGACTCTTTCACTCAAGTGGTAGATCTACAACATACGCCCACTCAATAATATAATAGTTTTTATCTCAGAGATTCTTACTAGACTTTATTTTATTACAGTTCTAATTTGCATTTCAGTTGACTTTATTTTGATCGTTCGTTATCTCTTTATTTTAGTTTTAGTCATTAAAGTAAGTCTTATATTTTTTAAGTTAATTATAATAGCCTTGCTCCACAATTGTCACTGTGGTTGATTTCAGCAGAACTGGGTGGGGGGTGAGGGGTTGTAATATACATATCTTCCACAGCTATTTTTCTTTCAGTATGAAAGAGGGGTGTGGAGATACCACTGTGTAGTGGCTTCTTCACCTCGTAAGGGGGAAAACAGGGGAAATTACGAGGGATGAAGTTTACACATCTTTCAGCCTGGTGCAATATTAGAACTATTGCAATAGAATAGTGAATTGTGCAAACTGTAAGGAGAGGCTAAAGGACCTATGCCTGTGTGACCTCAGGTTGGAATTTTATCTCAGCAGGCATATTATGGAGCCAGAGGTAGGATTTCCTAACATTACACCACTGTCTTTTGTAGCCATTTTGTTTGCCATTTTTGTAACTGGATTTTTTTACCTAGGCCACATGGAGTTCAATAACACACTCTTGGGTTCAGTGTTTCCTCCTAAAGTTGCTGTAACAACATGGGCATTGGCTTGAATTCAATTCAAAACTTTATTTCGGACTCACAGAGGGTCCATAGCAAGTCCATAAGATTTGCTATGGACATTAGCAGTGCTTTTAAAACTAATTTTGGATGCATATATCTATTCTTATCTTCATTCCCTCACTCCATCAACCACCCTCTCCCTCTCTCTTTCTGCACCTTTACACCTCCCTCTCCCCCTGTCTCCTTGCACTGATTTTCCCAACACTTCCCTCTCTTTTCCTCTCTTTTCTTACCCATCCTTGACTCACTCTTCTCCCGACTCCCTCCCTCTTTCTCTGTATTGTCCTCCAGCCCCAGAGAAACAGAGGAGATGTCCAGGCCTTGGCTTGTTCTACGGTCTCCTGTCTACAGTTTTCTTCTCCGTCATCGCTCTCCTGGTGAAAACCATTCAGGGAGTCCACGCTGTAGAGATCAGTGCCATTCGCTGCTTCTTCCAGATGCTCTTTGTCACGCCGTTGCTCATCTATCACAAGTAAATATGATGGCGATTTTTAACCCTTCTATGGATTTGAATCATTTGTACCTCCAAGTACAATTGTCCTTGTGCAGTTGTTGTAGTAGAAGTAGTTGCTGTTGGAGCAGTAGCCCAATAGAAGGTGAAGTAATCATCAGCTTTCAGTAGGTATGCTTCAGAAAATGCTATGACATTTTTGTACAAAGAAAAGTCTGTTTGGCTCTCACTGAACGCTAGAACACAATACTCATTAAACCTTAAACCCACCCAGTTAATGACAGCTTTACATTTGTGTTCTAAACACCTGGTATCAGTTAGCTCTTTCTTAGGAGAAATCCTCTTGCATCTAGGAAGTGATTCATTCTGTGTTTGTAGAAGTGGAGCCAGTGGTTTGTTTTGGAATAAATAGGAAGCTACTACAGACAAAGAAAAGGGTGCTACCAACAGAAATTGAAGATGCCACACTGTTTTATTTCCAAGTGATCTCTGGGATGTGCAGTCTTTAAAACTCCGCAGCAATGACTATTGAGCACCTCTCCTTCATTAATCCATCTCCGCTACTCCACTACCCCCTTCCTCTTTCTGGTCCTCTATCCACCCATTCATCATGTTGTCCATTCATACAGTAACTCAGTCCATTCATCCATCCATTTTCCTCAATCAATCAGTCTTTTCCTCTCTTCTTTCCTCCCTCCATCCATCCACTTAGCCACCCCTTATTACATTTCTATATCAATGAACATTCCTTTGATTCCTCCATCAATCCGCGATAGTTGTATCCATCCATCCATCCATCCATCCTTCCACCCTTTCTTCCCCTCCCTTTCTCTCATTCATCCTTTCCCAACTCCCTGCATCCCTCCCTCTGTCTCTCCATCCATCTGCACATCCACCCATCCATCTGTCATCCTCATATCTCTTCTCCTTCAGAACAGGTTTCCTTGGTCCCAGGGATAAGCGTATATATCTGGTGCTTCGGGGATTCCTCGGTTCCAATGCCATGATCCTTCTCTACTATGCTGTTCAACAGATGCCACTAGCAGATGCCACTGTCATCATGTTCAGGTGAGCATAGTGTTTCTTCATTTAAGGGCTTGGAACCTAAATGAGTCATGGGTCGGGGCTTATTTGATAGGGGACAAATTGAGACTACAGAAACACTACACCAGTACAAACAGATTCTCCACCCCCCTTGAGCTGTACAGATTTTGTCCTTTCCTTTCATCTCACTCTTTGCTTCCCCAGCTCTTATTTTCTCCTACGCCTTCCTTACTCCTCTTCTTCCCTCTTTAACATATTCTTTTAAATAACTCATTAATTCTACTTTATCCTCACACCCCAGTTCTTTTTCAGTCACTTTCACTTATCTCACTTTTGTTCACCATTTCCATTTAGCTCATTCATGTTCTGCTCCATCTCCTTCTCTCATCCTCTGTCAATTTAGTTTACTTATCGTCCTCAATTTCAGTGTCTCTCTAATGTTCTGATCTCTTTTGCTTTCTCTCAATCCCTTCCCTCCATTGTCCACCCACCTATCCCCCCTTCAGTAACCCCGTCTTTACGTCTCTGCTGGCCTGGATCTTCCTGAAGGAGAAGTGTACCATCTGGGACTGTGTCTTCACTGTTTTTACCCTCACTGGAGTCATCCTCATCGCCCGACCGCCCTTCCTCTTTGGGGAGCGTCTCCATGGCATTGAGGGCAATTACACTAACCACATCAAGGGAACAATTGCTGCATTTGCAGGTCATAAGAATAATTAACTCTCTTTATGTAGAACCACAAAAAGAAAAAAAAATTCCCAATATCTTTACGCCACATTAAACCACAGTAAGTAAAGCCACTAGGGAGGGAATGTTCTTGCTGGGCTGCCTGAGTGGGGCCAGCTGAGAATACTGAATGTCCCAAACTGAGTCCATCCATCAGTGACATCCCGTTATTGTCCAGCTAATAGGTTTGAGGCTTGAACTGTTTTGACTCTCTAACTTGACGCTCAAGAGGTAAATTGTAATTCAATCTATTATTTGGTGTGCATGTTTGTATGCATGTTAGCAGCATTTACTGCTACTGTATTACGGTTTACTGTCTTGAGTTATTGTTGTTTACTTGTGCCTAGGCTGGCTAGTTAGCTAATCAGGGAGTATTGAAGGCAGAGCCAAGCCAGACAAACACTAGGAAAAATAGCATTACTACAGTCCAAATCAGTTTGGAGATACAGCCTTCCTACAATGTCCTGGGTCTACCATGATGTTTCCTCCCAGTTAGTTGTGTTCGTTATACCTCCAAACAGAGGCGCTTGAACCACCTGCTGAGCTTCTCACCCTACCATGAAGAGTCACACCAGCCACCCTGCTGAGAGCAGCCTGATCAATGTCCTGCCCTCCCCTCCTGAATCATTAAATGGTTTTCCTAGAAAACCTCGAGGTTTTCTAGGTTTTCTTTGATGCCGCACGAAAGTTATTCTCCATCACTTCTCTGAATCCTTCCCACATCTACCCCATGGAAGTACAGCTCCAGCCCTTCTGCACCCTTCTGCTGAGTCAGGAGTCCCCTGTGCCAACAAGACTTAGACTGCCTTCTTCAGGTTGACATCCACAAGCAGGCAAACACTTACACACGTTGTCGCCACGGCTCCTTGTAGCTGCTTCCACGATGTAGGTTTTGAACAGGGTCCACTCCGAGTCTGTGTCTTCAATGTCTGCTGGGATATACAGTAGAAGAAGCTTACTCAGATGTGAGAACTAGCTCTACATGCTTGGGTGACCCCAAATGAGCCCAGTCCAAATCACCACCAGGTGGTGATCAGTTGACAGCTCCGCCCCTCTCTTCACTCGCCTGACCAGAACATATGGGCACAAGCCCATTGAAACATTTCCAGTCATTGACTTGTGGTCCAAGGTGCTCTGGTGTCTTGTACTCTCATGAACCTCAATGTGTTCAGACATAGTTTTCATTTTGGGCTATCCATAACCCTGGAGTCAGTAGGTGGAGTCTTCTCCAGCAGCCTCCTCCAAGAAAGATGAAGGCAATGTACTCCAATCTGCTGCTAGGAACACGCAAACAACAGTCAAGGAAGAAAAGACAAAGAAAGGAAAACATGACACAGGCTGGCCGAGAGTCAGACTTCAGACACCAAAACATCAAATACATAACAAGCATCCACAATATTTACAATACAAGCATCAGTTATGTTCCCATGAGTGGAATTAAATGAGTAGATTAAGCTGCAGTATTTTTCAAACACTTCATTACTTCCCTCTTAAAAGTCCTGAAACTGACAGTCTGTTTCATTTGTAAGGTTGACTTCTTCCCTGCTATGTATAGACAGGTTTTTAAATCTATAGAGCCCAACATTAGCTATGCTACCCCTGATCGTTACTCTATTACACATGGAAAATAATTCCTCATATAAATTTGAACACAGCTGCCGGAACAGGAAGCCAGTTACGTTGCTGGAAAACGGCTTCTGCCTACCTGAACATGGCGCCTCAATTGCAGAATCACCCTAATTAATTTATTCTTGTTTATTCAAATGTCAAGAGCATACACAGAGCACAATACCATGATGAACTGGCATTGTTGAAGTGTCTGTATCGATTAGATTTGCCTCTCTATTCAAAAATTTAGTACAAAAGTTAACCTTGCTCAAAACCTTTTGTGCCATAGTCTCACCACTTCAGTGGCCACCCAGTGGGCGTACCTGAATAATTAATTCAGTTCTTTGCCACTGGAAGAGTTCCATTTAATTCTACCTCCATATCCCCAACTCTTCTAAGTTTAACTTTTGACCAAAAGAGCAGGATTACAGTCTTTCCTGTGTTAAGGGAAAGCTTTTTGGCAGTAAACCCTGTACATTAGTGAGCTTCAACGTTAACATGTTTTCTGGGACTTGTTTGTCTTTATGAGAAAACAGGATGGCCAACATCTGAATAAAAGAAGAGCTAGGAGGATGAAGTCTCATGTTAGATATTTTGCTTATAAAGTTATTTTTTATCCCTTACATTATTTTGCTCAATCATTCATTCATTCACTGATTTAATAATCGGTTTATTTATTCACAGGAGCTATTGGAGCCGCATGCACCTTTGTTGTCCTTCGCAAGATGGGGAAGAGTGTCCATTACTACCTCTCTGTCTGGTACTATGCCGTCATCGGCTTCATCGAGTGTATTATCACTCTCTTTATCCTTGGAGAATGGACCATCCCAAACTGTGGCCGTGACCGCTGGGTCCTGATGCTGATTGCTGTCTTGGGCATTGCAGGCCAGACCTTCCTCACCAAGGCCCTGCAGATTGAGAGGGCCGGGGCCGTGTCTCTGATGAGGACTGTCGACGTGGTGCTGGCTTTCATCTTCCAGTTTATTTTCTTTAACCATGCACCAACCTGGTGGAGCCTCGGAGGGGCGCTGTGCGTGGTGGCGAGCACCAGTGGAGTAGCACTTCGGAAATGGTACAGCAGCACTCATAAGAGCTGAGAGGAAATGATGCAACACAAAATACTCTAGTATTACTATTTTTTTTTTTTGTTTATTTTTTCTATCATTCTATATTCTTTAATTATTCTATATGTCCTATTTTAAGCAGACTTGTGAAAGGAGTTCTTTGGAGAATTTAGAAATCGAGAAGGATATTGGAGAAGTCAGTATCCTGACAGTTTTTATTTCTATCCTATCC